>JAODAL010068583.1:0-16743 GCA_025379985.1 Phyllomedusa bahiana
ATGCTGTATAAAAACAAAGCGGGGTTTCCGGGGACTGCTTATATCGCTCTTGGGAGCCTTATCATGTTGGGGCAAAAACTGTAATTTAAAAAATCCTCCGGGGGGAAAAATTTTATCGCATTATACAGATATAAATTTAAATTTTCTAATATATTTTGGGACATTTTTCGATTTAACTGTATTAAAGGTCCGGGGGGGGGCGGCTGATAAATTACCCCCCCCGGGTCTCTTTTTTCATAAAAATTTTTTAGCGAGAAAAAAACCTGTCTTGGAAATTAAAGAAAATTTTTTTTTTCCAGGAAACCCCAAAAAGCCTGGGCGGGAGAAGAGGCCTCTCGCACAATCACACTCCCGACCCCCAGCCCTCGATTCCCAAAGGGGGTTCCCCCATTTGTTTAATTATTATGGTTTGTTCTCTGATCACAACCCAAAACTGCTTCCCCGCCCGCTGGCCCAGCTACAGCCCCTGTCACTGGGGTTGGGGGATGGAGGTTTTCTATAGAAATGCTTACAAAAACCCCCCCAAAACAAATAAATTTTGGGGAGAGGGACAAACATAGGACTGCAGACAGACCTGTAAGTCCCGGGGCCCGTGCAAAACCCGCGCCCCAACATATTTTTTTGTAATATGTAAAATGTATTGCAACAAACGCACCCAAAAAAATACCACAAAATTTTATAAATTTTTTGGGTTTGCTTTCTGGACTGCAGAAAGGTATCCTTATAGCATCTGTTGCCTTTTCGATGCATAAAACAGAATTGACATGTAAATTTTTCGAACGCATCCGTTTAACATAATGCAAAAATGTAAAGCAAAACCCATAGGCAACATAAAAGATCGGGACTTTCCCTTTTTCTTTTCCCCCTTTCGATGCCCAAACATGAAAGGGGGGGGCAATGGGCGCGTGTGGGGGTTCCCGGGGGACTGGGGAAATTTCGAATACTCCGAGGGAAAGCACGAACGCGGGTTTTGACAAAGCGCGCATTGCAAACGGGTCCCCAGCTCCGAAACAGACCTATTTATTTTGGGCTAAATTTTGCCGGAGGAGGGGAAGTAAAAGAACATGGGAAAGGGAAAAAAATAAAGATCGCAACAAAAATTTTCACTCCGGGGCAAAGGAGTATGAATAAAAAAAAAAAAAAATTTTTTACGTTTAAAATATTATCAAAAAAGAGCTCCCAAAACCCTTCAAAAAAAAAAAAAAAAACGCCCCCAAAAAAAGGAAAATTTTTTAACCCCTTTGGAAAATTTTTGGGAAAAAACAGTAAAACCCCAAATTTTGTAAGCTCTTTTCATGGTCCAGGGAAACCCCAACCAATCAGAAAAGGGGCAAAGGGACCCATTTTTAACCCCATGGGGAAAAAAAATTGGGCCAAAAAATTCAAAGGGGGGACATACAAAATACATAAAAAAGGCAGAAAAAAAAAGCTATTGGTTAACAACGGGGGTTGGCTATCCGGCCCAAACAAAACGGAGCAAATTTTCCCCTTTAATCAATGGGGAGATCGGGGCCCAAAGAAATCTCCCGGGCCTTTAGCGCCTGCAGCAAGGGGTAAAAATTTAAAAAAAAAAAATTTTTTTAGCCCAAAATTTATCTGAAAAAAAGCTGAAACCTTCCCATAAACATAAATCAAAAGAAATCCCTAACAAACCCTTTGTTGCCCCTTTTCCCGGGGCTACATCAGGGAATTTTCGATAAAGAATTGCCGGGGAAAAACATTTAAATTCAAATTCTTAAAACTTTCTCATTGGGCGGCATAAAACCCGCCCCAATCAAATAGGGGCACAGGGGACCCATTATAACTATGGAGAATATTGGGCCAATACGGGAAAAGTTAAAAAATACAGTAAAAAAAGGGAAAAAGAGCTATTTTGGGTTTCCCAGGCCAGATATAATCCACCAATCAAATTATGCTCATTTTTTAATGGGGGCAAGAAAGGCGCGAAAAGAAGGGCCCCTCAAAGTTTTTATGGGCATGGAAATATTCTAGTCCCGTGTTGGTTGGGGGGGGAAAAGGGGCCCGTCCTGCTTATTTAATCACGGTGAGAACCTTCTCAAACTTCTATGGGGAAAAAAAATGCAACCTCTTTTTTGATTGGCTAAAATTTTAAAAAACCTTTATTTGGGGCCAATGGGGGAAATGACGACGGGTCCCCTTTTGGGTTTTTCAAAAGCAAATCTGTAAGAAAAAATGTACATGCCCCAAAAAAAATATTAAAAACCCCAAGTTTTTGAAATCTCTTATAAAAAGATCAATAATAAAGGGGGGAACGAAAAAAAAAATTAATTCAATAAATTCCTTTTTTTTTTATTTCTTTTCGTTTCACCCTAAAACATTACCTTGGGTAACGAAAAATAAAGAAATAAAAAATAATTTATTGAATTAAAAAATTTTTTTCGTTACCCCCCCCCCATATTATTGTCTTTTTTAAAAGATCGGGTTAAAAAAAAAACTTCTGGATCTTATCAATTTTATTTGGGCCCTGTACAAATTTTTATTAAAAGATTCCTTAAAAACCCATTAAAAAACGTCCTCCCTCCCCATTTTTCCCCAAAAAACCGCGCCTCTTTTAACTTGCCAATCACAAACAAACTCGCCGGGTTTTTTTTTCCCCATAGAACCTATGAAAGGTAGCTCAGCCGCTGATTGGCTAACAGGGCGAGCCCCTCTTTCCCCCAACCCAAACACATTTCTAGAATATTTTCCCCCGCATTTAAAAACTTTTAGGGCGCCCTTTTTGCTCCACTCAAAATAAATGCACTGCATATGATTGGTGGATTCATATCTGCCGCCTGGGCTCAACCAATCAGCTCTTTTCTGCCTTTTTACTGTATTTTGAACTGTCCGCCTTTTCATTTGATTGTTCAATACTTCTCCATAGGTTTGAGTGGGTCACTGTCGCTCCTATTCTGATTGGCTGGTTTCTGCCGACCAATGAGAAGAGCTTAAAGAATTTGAATTACTGTATTTCCCGGCAATTCTCTATATCCCAATTCCTGATGTAGCCCCTGTGACGGTGACAAACGCGTTGTTAGGGATTTGATTTATGTTTATAGAAGGTTTCAGCGCTTTTTCAGATAATATTTTACACCTAATAAAAACGATTTTTTAATCATACTCCATGCCGCACGGCGCTGAGAGCCGAGATTTCATTGCCCCGATCTGTCCATTGACTACAATGGGACAAGTAGCTCTCGCTCTGATTGGCCGAGATAGCCAAGCCCCCGCTAGTTCAACCAATCAGCTCTTTTCTGCCTTTTTACTGTATTTTGAACTGTCCCGCCTTTGCATTTGATTGGTCCATACTACTCCATAGGTTATAATGGTTCTCTGTCGCTCCTATTCTGATTGGCTAGTTTCTGCCGACCAATGAGAAGAGCTTACAGAATTTGAATTACTGTATTTCCCGGCAATTTTCTATATCCCAATTCCTGATGTTGCGCCGTTATTGATTTTTTGTTAGTGATTTTATTTATGTACAGTATTTTTTTAGATGGTTTTAGCTCTTTTTCAGATAATATTTTTCACCTAATAAAAACGTTTTTTTTTTATTCATACTCCATGCCGCACGGCGCTGAGAGCTGAGATTTATTTCTTGAGCGATCTTATATATTTTCACTTTAATTTTTAATGATCCACTTTTTCACGACATTTCTTCGCTTTTAGACATCTTTGATTTTTCTCTTTATTCATTCATTTGAAAGACAACTCTTTTTGCTCTTCACTAACATGTTTAAATGATTTCTCACTGTTTTCCAGCCTGTCTGGAATCGGAATACATGTTAGGTGCAGTCCCTTCTGCGCCTAAATCCCGCACTGCGCCTCAAACACTGGCGAGGCACGGCGGACTTTACACGCCATGTATAAGCGCACCTCGGGCGCCGACATACATGAGGCGCAAATTTCGCCTGAAATCTGGCGAAAACGTGCGCTCCGACGCGCCGAGATTCATACATGTCGCCCATATTGTCTAAATGACGATATGTATGTTACATTGAAATCAATGTATCATGCACTTACATGAGATTTATGCTCGAGTGATACCACTAATTTGGACTGCAGCTACCATGGATTGATGACCCGTAGAAGTTGCTCTTGGCTACTGTGGAGTATTTTGGGGCACCTAATTATTCTGGACGCGCCCTCCAGTGAGTTGATTCTGCAAACCCTGAAGTTGTTTCTAGGGGCCACCAGTGGAATGATTTTAGGGCCACCAGTGGATTGATTCTTGGGCCCTCCAGTGCAGTTAATTCTTGTGGCCACCAGTGAAGTTTTTTCTAGGGGCCCACCAGTGGAGATGATTCTTCGGGCCACCAGTGGAGTTTATTCTTGGGGCCCACCAGTGGAGTTGATCTTTTGGGCCCACCAGTTGAGTTGATTCTTGGGGCCACCAGTGGAGATGATTCTTGGGGCCACCAGTGGAGTTGATTCTTGGGGCCACCAGTGGAGTTGATTCTTGGGGCCACCAGTGGAGTTGATTCTTGGGGCTCCACCAGTGAAATTGATTCTTGGGCCCACCAGTGGAGGTGATTCTTGGGACCACCAGTGGAGATGATTCCTGGGGCCCACCAGTGAAATTGATTCTTGGGGCCCACCAGTGGAGGTGATTCCTGGGGCCACCAATGGAGATGATTCTTGAAATCAATGTAATCACACTTGAACATTGTTAAATACATATTTAACAAACAATGGGTGAATATACTCTACATTGTTACAATTGTATCCTCCAGAGTGATACATTATATTTGGACTGATACACTGTAGCAAATTTAAGGACAGTAGAGAGATTGTTGCTGCTGCTGTATTTAGCTGCACTCACTCAGTTTCAGACTGCGGCTCCAAGTGGAGGTGATTCTTGGGGCCACAGTGGAGATTATTCTTGGGGCCCACCAGTGGAGGTGATTCTTGGGGCCCACCAGTGGAGCTGATTCTTGGAGCCCACTAGTGGAGGTGACTCTAGGGGCCACCAGTCGAGTTGATTATTGGGGCCCACCAGTGGAAGTGATTATTGTGGCCACAACTGGAGTTAATTCTTGGGGCCACCAGTGGAGGTGATTCTTGAGGCCCATCAGTGGAAATAATTATTGGGGCCCACCAATGGAAGTGATTCTTGGGGCCCACCAAATGGAAGGGGATTCTTGGGCCCCACCATTGGAGGTGATTTTGGGGCCCACCAGTGGAAGTGATTCTTGGGGCCCACCAGGGAGGTGATTCTTGGGCCCCACCAGTGGAGTTTATTCTTGGGCCCACCTATGGAATGATTCTTGGGCCACCAATGGAAATGATTCTTGGGGCCACCATTCTGATGGAGGTGATTCTTGGGCCCCCCCAGTGGAGTTGATTCTTGGGGCCCCCCAGTGGAGTTGATTCTTGGGGCCCCCGAGTGGAGATGATTCTTAGGGCCACCCGTGGAGATGATTTTTGGGTCTCACCAGTGGAGATGATTCTTGGAGCCATCAGTGGAGATTATTCCTGGGGCCACCAGTGGAGTTGATTCTTGGCGCCACCAATGGAGGTGATTCTTGGGGCCACCAGTGGAAATTGATTCTTAGGGCCACCATGGAGGTGATTCTTGGACCACCAGTGGAGATGATTCTTGGGCCATCAGTGGAGATTATTTCCCGGGCCCACCAGTGGAGTTGATTTCTTGCGCCACCA
The DNA here is from genome assembly GCA_025379985.1 of Phyllomedusa bahiana. NCBI lineage: Eukaryota > Metazoa > Chordata > Amphibia > Anura > Hylidae > Phyllomedusa > Phyllomedusa bahiana. Next base: position 5,662 of record JAODAL010068583.1, read on the forward strand.
ATGGAGTGATTCTTGGGGCCACCAGTGGAATTTATTCTTGGGGCCACCAGTGGAGGTGATTCTTGAGACCACCAGTGGAGATGATTCTTGGGGCCACCAGTGGAGATGACTTTCGGGGCCCACCAGTGGAGGTGATTCTTATGACCCCCCAGTGGAGATGATTCATGGGTCCCACCAGTGGGAAATGAAATTCATTGGCCCACCAGTGGAGGTGATTTTTGGGGCCCACCAGTGGAAGTGATTCTTGGGGTCCACCAATGGAAGTGATTCTTGGGGCCCACCAGTAGAGATGATTTTTATGACCCACCAGTGGAGATGATTCATAGGTCCCACCTGTGGAGATGATTCATGGTTCCCACCTGTGGAGATGATTCTTGGGGCCACCAGTGGAGTTGATTCTTGGGGCCCACCAGTGGAGTTGATTCTTGGGGCCCACCAGTGGAGTTGATACTTGGGGCCACCAGTGGAGATGATACTTGGGGTCCTCCTTATTTTGAGGACAGTGAGTTGATTCTTGGGCCCATGGCAGCTGGAATGGTGATTTTGGGGGCCCAGCAGTGGAGTTGATTCTTGAAATCAATGAAATCAATGTAATCACACTTGAACATTGTTAAATACATATTTAACAAACAATGGGTTAATATACTCTACATTGTTACAATTGTATCCTCCAGAGTGATACATTATATTTGGACTGATACACGGTAGCAAGTTTATGGACAGTAGAGAGATTGTTGCTGCTGCTGTATTTAGCTGCACTCATTCAGTTTCGCTCTGTGCCACCAAGTGTAGCTGATTCTTGCGGCCACCAGTGGAGATGATTCTTGGGCCCACCAGTGGAGTTGCTTCTTGGGGCCCACCAGTGGAGTTGATTCTTGAGGCCACCAGTGGAGGTGATTCTTGGGGGCCACCAGTGGAGTTGCTTCTTGGGGCCACCAGTGGAGTTGATTCTTGGGGTCCACCAGTGGAGATGATTCTTGGGCCCACCAGTGGAGTTGCTTCTTGGGGCTCACCAGTGGTTGATTCTTGAGGCCACCAGTGGAGTTGATTCTTGGGGTCCACCCGTGGAGGTGATTCTTGGGGTCCACCAGTGGAGGTGATTCTTGGGTCCACCAGTGGAGGATATTCTTAGGGCCCACCAGAGGAGGTTTTTGGGGCCTTCTTGGGGCCCTCCAGTGGAGATGATTCTTGGGTCCACCAGTGGAGATTTATTCCTTGGTCCCACCAGTGGAGTTTGATTCTTGGGGACCGGGCCACCAGTGGAGTAATGATTCTTGGGCCACCAGTGGAGATGATTCTTGGGTCCACCAGTAGAGTTGATTCTTGGGGCCACCAGTGGAATTGATTCTTGGGGGCCACCAGTGGAGGTGATTCTTGGGGCCCACCAGTGGAGCTGATTCTTGGGTCCACCAGTGGAGCTGATTCTTGGGCCACCAGGGGAGGTTATTTTTGGGGCCCCCAGGGGAGGTGATTCTTGAGGCCACCAGTGGAGGTGATTCGTGAGGCCCTCCCTACCTCACATGTCTTTTGCCTTCCGCCTCTCCTTCTCTGCCTTTCTAGCTGTAAAGCAGCCTCAGACCTGCTCTTCTCAGGGGCCCACCGCAACCAGAGGCCCACAATGCTCAGGGTCCCACTGGAACTTCTCCTGGCCCCCCATCCGAACCTGCTTGCACTGTTACATTGTAACAACGTTTCTCAGGTTCTCAGCCTCTGGATATAGACTAGAATGTTGCAATTTACAGACAGCAAGCAGAAATCTTGTTGCGGCATTAAAACACAAAGGCCTACATTTACTATTGTGGTTGTGGCAGAAAGTGTCGGAAGATGCTCCAAAGAGTGACACATTTATCGCACAATGTTCATCATGGGCAACCTCTATGACAAAGGGGCGTGTCTTTGTGGAAGGTGGGATGGCCGTGACATGACCTGTTGCGCCAGGAACTAAGCAAAATTCTGGCTAATAAAATACAACACAATAAAGGGAAAGGTATAAAGTGATTATTGCCTTTATTCTCACTAGACAAAGAAAAAAACTGCACAAGCAGCATTTCTGTACAAGATTTTAGATATTTTACATGCAGGCATCCTCAAACTGCGGCCCTCCAGCTGTTGGAAAACTACAACTCCCATGATTCCCACTGTTATAGATTATACAAATGCATGATGGGAGTTGTAGTTTCCCAACAGCTGGAGGGCTATAGTGTGAGGATGCCTGTTTTACATCAAGCTCAGAAATTTTTTCTAAAAGTTATCCAGAAATCTACTCTAGGTCCTAGGTGGCTTTTTTTTTTTTTTTTTTAAAGATGTGCCAAATTTAATAACTTTGTGCAAAACAGCGCCACTTTTTGCTAATCTCCACCCACTTTTTAAATTGGAAAGTGTGGCACAGATCCCATCTTTTTGTGTAATTTCTGCTGGCACCAGAATTTGCGATTTTTGTTTTTTTTGTACATCAGAATGGTAGAAATACGAAGAGATTTGCAACTTTTGAGCTGTTTTACTCTGAGCTCGCCAATTTTGACTGACAACTTTACTAAAAATTTGTGCCCAGAAGTGGCGCCAATTAAGCCAGAATTCTTCTGCAGCTCCTAGGTGGTTACGCCTCAAGAAATGTGGCGGATTTTTTTCAGTTGTAATCCATTCCCCGCACAAGACTTACATGTCTAAAGCTGCGCCAAACTTATCAAATAGCGTGAGCCAATGTGATACATCTGATGCATTTTTAGTCTGTCTTAGTTTACACTGTCTAACTTTTAGACGAAAAGGGGTAACGTTCCTGATTAGGGAGAGGCGCCATGTTGGTGTGTGGAGACTTATACACTACTAGTTGCTCCACCGAAATGTAAATATATTCTAAAAGGCTCATTGGAAATGAACTGGGACTGTGTAGTTATTGAGTCACATCTGTTTCACTGAGCCTTGCAATGTGACTGGGATTAGAGCCAACTAGATATTCATCTACAGACAACTGTTTCAGGGTGTTTCATCAGTGCAAAGTAGATACTGATTGGGTAGGTGAGCTGTATCTTAAAAGGGATAACATCCTTCATTAGGTAAAGACAGCATGTTGGTGTGTGGAGCCTTATACACCATTAGTCCCGCCACTGAAATGTAAATATATTCTATAGGCCTCATGGGAAATGAGCTGAGACACTGCAGCGCCCAATATGGGATGTAGTGTTCCCCAAGTCACATCTGACTCCCTGAGCCTTACGATGTGAATGTGATTAGAGTCAACCAGTCATTCATCTGCAGACAGCTGTTTCGAGATGTTACCTCTCATCAGTGCAGAGTAAATACATGATGACTACTTGAGGGGTTCTAGGAGTAGCTTGAAGGGGTAGTGTTCCTCATTAGGGAGAGGCGACATGTTGGTGTGTAGAGACTTATACACCATTAGTCGCTCTAATGAAATTCAAATATATTCAAAAAGCTCTTGCTGTCTGTAGATGAATATATGGTTGGCTGTATTAATCCCAGTCACATTGCAAGGCTCAGTGAGTTGGATGTGACGCAAGGAAAGCTGCATCCAGAGCTCTAGCTAATTTCCCATGAGCCTTTTAGAATATATTTAACTTCTAGCAAGTAAAGGCCAAAGCATATTTGAAAGTTGCAGCTGCATTTAATTCTCTATAATCATACGCCGGCCCTTTAAGGCCCAGTCCGGGAGGGAATCAATCTGCTGAAGGTCGTTCATGTAAATGCAGGACACAGTAATAAGCCAGAAATCGAGTAGCGGCTCAGTCCTATGGGGGCGTCCTGTGGGGTCCGGGCAGTTCAGCTGCCAGTTAATTAAATTTCTGCAGTCTTTGTTGAGGCTGACAGTGTGGAGCGCGGGCGGCGGTGGGGACAGGAGACCGCGGGGAATTATCAGGCGCCTTTCAGCAAGGACCTCAGGCGGGCATTGAACCACTGTCATATGCCAGCGATTTCCCGTCACTTTCACTGTGAGGCGGGATGGAGCCGCCGCCGCCGCGAGGTGAAAAGCTCTTAATTTCAATGCTAATCAAAAAACGCTTGAGAAGGGCGAGAGCGGCCGCGGCAGCCAGGAGAAGCTACAAAGTCTCATCTGCTCCGGGAGAGTGACAGCGCAGACCGCCACCGTAACATCTACATTATGGATATGGGCAGAGGTGCCATCAGAAATTTCAGGGCCCCATACAGCTGAAGCATCTGGGCCCCCCCCTCTCCCACCCAACAACCCCTCACGACCCCCTCCCGTCACCCAACCCAGAAAAAAAAAAAATTAAATTGCCCCAAATTTGTTTGGGGGAAATTTACATTTATTCAATATTGTGGGGTCAGTAGGTAAATAAGGGCCACAAATTCCAAGTGTCAGAAACTATTATGTTACTGCCCAAAAACCCACTATACGCAGACCCATTTTTAGTATATTGTTTTATTTTCTAAGACCATATAATACCGCCTGCTTGCCGCGGGCCCCCTTGTTTCACCGGGCCCCCTACACCAGTAGCCCCTGTACCCCCCGTATGGCAGGCCTGGATGTGGGCGACAGCCACAACCCGCCGCTCCTGAGAGGGGACACCACATCTGCAGCTTCTCTCAATATCCGACATGAAATCAGAATGAACCTTCCCCGTTTTAGGTCAATTAGGAACCAAAATTATTTCTATTTGCCAAATGCAGAATAATGAGAGGGAGAATTTTTAAGGCATTTTTATTACTTTCTGAAAAGTCAGCAGTTTCCATACGCTGGGATTACTCCGCCTTTAAACTATTTGGGACCGCCCCATATGATGAGTCAGGTCTTTGGAAGCTTCTGATTGGTTTATTGGCAACATCTGAGAGACACAGCTGTTGATATATATCACAGAAACACACTGCTTCTGTGTGTAACATCATGGGAAAGTCTAATGATCAGCCAAGATATCAGGAAGAGAATTGTGGACTTGCACAAGTCTGGATCATCCTTGGGCAATTTCCAGATACCCGAAGGGCCCTTCATCTGTAAAAAATTATACACAAGTACAAACAAGATGGGAATGTGGCCATCATACGCTCGGAAGGAGACGGGTTCTGTGTCTCAGAGATGAACCCTGCTTTGGTCCGACATGTGCATATCAACCAAGACAGAAAGCAAAAGACCTTGTGAAGAAGCTGGTGGAAACTGGTCAATGATTGTGTCATTATCGTTAGTGTATCAACATGGCTGAAAGGCCGCATTGCCAGGAAGAGCAATTACTCCAAAAGAGACCATAGAAAAGCCAGATTAATGTTTGCAAAGTACAGGAACAAAGACTATATATTTTGGAGACAAGTCCTGTGGTCTGATTAAACTAAAATTGAACGTTTGGCCATAAACAGCTTGAAAGGCCTAAGAACACATTCCCAACTGTGAAACACGGGGTGGCAGCACATGTTGTAGGATGGTTTTGCTGCAGGAGGGACTGGTGCACTTCTCAAAATGAGATGGCATCATGAGAAAGAAAGATTATGTGGCAATACTGAAGCAACTCTCAAGAACATCGGCCAAGAAGGTTAAAGCTTGGGCAGAAATGGGTCTCCAATGAGACAATGACCCGAAGCTATGGCCAAACTGGTTACAAGTGGCTTCAGGAGAACCAAGTTTCATGTTTTTGAGCTGCCGTCACAAAGCCCGACCTCATCCTATGGAAATGTATGGGCAAAGCTGAAAAGGCGGAGGTGGCGAGCAAGGAGACCCCCAAACATGTGCTCAGCTACACCAGTTTCTGTCAGGAGGACTGGGCCAAAATTCCCACACTTATTGTAGAAATCTTGTGGAAGGATCCGGAACGTTTGAACCCAAGTCCTACAGTTTAAGGGCAAAGCCACCAAATGCTTATGAAATGGAGGAAACTGCTGACTTTAACAGAAATGTAATAAAAAATGCCCTTAAAAAATTCTCTCTCTCATTATTTCTGCATTTGGGGAAAGAAATAATTTTGGTTCCAAATAGACCTAAAACGTGGAAAAGGTTTTTTATTCCTCGATTACATGTCAGCTAGAAAAACCTGCAGAATGGGCTTTATATAGAGGAGGGAAGTAACCTGCAGATGGGGCTTAATAGAGGGAGGAAGAAACCTGCAGATGGGGCGTTATATAGAGGGGAGGGAACAACCTGCAGATGGGCTTTATAAAGAGGAGGAGAAACCTGCAGAGGGGCTTTTATTATTAGAGGGAGGAGAAAACCGCAGTTGGGGTCTTTATAAGAGGGAGGGAAGAAACCTGCAAATGGGGCTTTTATATAGAGGGAGGAAGAAACAGCAGATGTGGGCTTTATATAGAGGTGGAGGGAGAAACCTGCAGATGGGCCCTATATAGAGTGAGGGAAAATTGCTGATTTCAGCTGTAGGTGTATTTTTTGCTTTTATATCTTTTCTCTTGCTGGTTGAAGGGTAATAAAACAGGCATTGTGTTTATCCAGCAATATTTTTTTTTTTTTATGCCAGAAAATAATACTCAACCTATATGGTGTTTTTATTCGCGTCTTAAGTGCCCCAAATAGTTCATGCAAAAGAAAGTCTGATTCCTCCGAAACAATATTTTATCATTTCCTTTAAACTGTAGTAAATCAGGGAAGCACAAAAAGAGAAGAACAATAAACCAAAGAACATGGAGGAGAAGAAAAGAGTTCCCAGCGTCCCATAACATCAGTCTTATTTATTTCAAACTTGCTAAGAATCCAGGAATGACAAATTCAACAGGGGTTTATTATTTACATAATGAATAGAGATATCAGTTATCAAGACTGGAGGAACATCAACGTGATCCTTTGAACGCGTTTCAAACTGAATGATAGCCCCTCAGTAGCGGCCAGATTGACAAAGCCTGAAAGGCGTCAGTGGGATCCAGCGATGATGTCCGGCTGTGTGTGACTCGATATCTCTGTACTTGGACGCTGGAATATCTAAAAAAAAAAAAAAAAGTGGAGGAGGGAGGCTTCGAGTAAACATATTTTGGCGTCTTTTAAAATGCAAGTGAAATGAACCTCTTCAGGCCCCAATGGTTCTTACAATGGGAATATGGACTATTCCAGGCACATGTTTGGCTCTGTGCCAGGAAGATTCTTAGAACATGTATGAAAATTTCTAGTCTAAAACTTTCTTTGTTGCCCATATAGCAACCAATCAGAGCTCCACTCTCATTTCAGATAGTGCCCTGAAAAAATGAAAATGGATCTTTCAGTAGTGGCAATGGCAATAAAGACAGTCTAAAGACCTAGTTTTCATACATGGACCCTTAGTTAACATTTTATTTTTTAAAATGGATTTTATAGGAAACTCATAACTCCCCAAAAGAGGCATGTCATAGCGAATATTATTTAGTGCATTTTTTGATGCAAAACCCAGAAAAGGCCTTTAAAACAGAAACACACAATATACATGTACAAAAATGCATAAGATCACAACACATGTTTACAAATGAAAATGTTTCTACATGCTTAAAAAATGCAGCAAAAAAGCTACAATAATTATTGGTGTAAAATACATTAAAAGGGCAAAACATAGGCCCATTTTTCCCAATGAAATCCATGTTATTTCACCAAATTCTTTTGTCCTTAGTGAACAAAGCGCTAAATAGAAAATTTGTTTACATTTAAGAGCCATTTACACCTGTGAACACTGCAGTATTTCTGGAGCTGTAGCCAGATTTTTGTGATTTAGTAAGAATTATACACTAAAGGCTTAGTTTATTCTTTGTGAACGCAGTTTGGGTCAGCAACATTGTTTCCTGGCATTGCAGTGTTTTCTACTCTGAAGACACAACCATGTTTTCTGCTTAGAACAACCTCACTGTGTAGCTGTGTGTGTTTTTTTTTTTTTTTTTTTATTTTTTTTGTGTGGTGGTTTCTTGTATTACTAATCATGTAATCAATGAGGATCATTAAAGGGGTTTGTGCCACGAAGTAAAATTGACCGAGGAATCTTGCAAATAAAAAATTCTAAACATTTTCGACACCTCCATCATTATTACAAATTCTGCGCCCGTTTTTGTTTTAGATGATCCTTTAGTGATCCGAGTTTGCAGCTCATCTCCAGGGGATATGACCAGGGCTGAGACTCCTCACTCCTGGGTCGCACATGCTCAGACATCACCTCTCCTCTCAGCAGCTACCGAGTGTCAAGCCCAAGGTGCTGTCACTCTACTCCTGTCCTCTTCTCCTATAATTAAGTCAACATGCAAATAAATAAAAAAAGAAGCCCTCAATCAGGTCTGTGCATTAATAAAAGAAAAAAAAGATAAGTTTGGGATCATGCAGGGATTTGAACCTAGGAACCCTTGTGCCTGGAGGCAAAAACTTTATCCCTCTCAGCTATCACATGCTTACATAACAGAGACCTTTGTTTGATTACAGAAAGGAAAGCCTGGTTATGTCATGCCGGCTCGGGTCACATGATATTCACGCAAAATCACACACACCCTCTTCTGGAGCGCACAGAGCAGACGAGCTGGATGCAGGAGGTATGAAAATGATATACGTGCGCAAAACCCCTTTAAGTTATATGATCTATAAATCACAATGATTTGCTAATTGGAAAAATGCAAGAGAAAAAATGCTACTAACAAACACTACAAGCCCAGTTGGCCCTATATTGACTATTATTGTTGCACCAAAACAATTGTCGTAAAATGTGCATATAAGTTGCTTGCATGTTTGGTTCAGACACTTCCTGCTAGACAGGAGGTGAAAAAGCGGGTGTGGCATCACATACAAGTGGAAGTTGGCCAAAATACAACGTGCACAACAAATTTGCCAATTCTCTGCATAAATGTAAACCAAAATAGAATAGTCTTAAATGAGACATAGTCTAAGGTGAAGTAATTATCAGCAGTCTCGAGCCACTGGGATAGATTATTTTGTTTTTTAGCCAACTGTCTAATTTACAACTCTCATAATGTTTGGACAGGAGATGAGTAAATAGGCCATAATTTTTTGTAATAACATCAAAAAAAAAAATCACATTCACTTATTTTGTTTTAAACGTTGCCCAATTGAGTTCCATCTACTGTAAGATCCTGACCAAATGCAGTTACAAATAATCCCCAAAAACATGACGTTCTTTCCAAATGTCAAGATAACGTCCTAAAGAAAAAGCAGTTTGCTCCTCTCTTCAGGACTTGTTTGTTCTCCCCGTGTTGACGCTATGTGGCAATGAAACACATGGTTCTTCTGTCAATGATTGACCGCTCAGATAAACTTGTGAGAACTTCCCAAAAACAGCACGGCTCTTGTCAGTGGCCCAGGTATTAAGGTGAAACGGGGTTGAGATGCAAAACAGACAAACCTTGGACAAAGCGACGATTTTCAGCTGTCCTATCCCAGCTGCTCAAGTGACACAGCGCCCCCTATGAACGTCTTAATTGTGAAACAACCCAACTTGTGTCACAACTTCAATGTTTCACAATAGAATGTGAGGTCACTTGGCGGCATGCCTAGGAGGAGCCCTCTTAACAGGGCTGGACAGAGCGCATTAATGGTGGAGGAGAAGAAGGGATTTCCTCCAAGGGTGAGATGTGTGCAGGAGTAGTTAAAAAGTAGGTGATCGCAGTCAGGTGGCAATTTTTGTAAGAGAAATAAACTCCCGCCATCCTCCCTTTTGTTGTAGTTTTTTTTTCATCACAATGCCCTTTTTTGGAAGATGGTATTTGTGACAGAAGAGGGCTCGCACAATAGGGGCTGACTCCTTGGGTGCGGTCAGTAGCAGCTCAGACTGGCATAAAGGGGAAACCACTGGGGGCCCTGAACAGGGCAATCTGGAGTTTCTTTTAAACTGCATAAACTCATTGGAAGCGTAGAAAAGGCAGGAGAGAGAGGCAAAAAATGAATCATCCCACGGGTTTTCCCCAAAAATTTTAACTCCACTGTGGTCCACAAAATAAACTTCATGGGGCCCAAAACCACTCCCGGGGGCCCAAGAACCAATCCACTGGGGGCCCCAGGAATTCATCCCTGGGAACCAAAATCCTCCACGGGGTCCCCAGAATAAACTTCCTGGTGTCCTAAAACAACAAACTCCACTGGGGGGCCCAAAATAAATCCACTGCTGGGCTCAAAGAATAACTTCACTGGGGCCCCAAAATAAATTTCACTGGGTCCTCAAAAAACAACTCCACTGGGGGCCCCCCAAAATCAAGTCCCTCGGGCTCAAAAATAACTTCATGGGGGGCCCCCAGAACCTTCATGGTGCCCTCAAACCAAAACCCCCTGGGGCCCAAAAAAAAAATGAAGGGGTGCCAAAGGAAAAAAACTCCACTGGGGGCCCTTAAACCAACCCAGGGGAAGTGAAGAACCAACTCAACAGGTGGGCCCTAAATAATCCAAGGGGGCCCCCAAAAATAAATTCACTGGGGACCCAAAAAATTTAACTCCAAGGGGGTTCCCCCGAACAAACTCCAAAGGGGGGGGCCCCAAAAATCAACTCATGGTGGGGGCCCAAAAATCAACTCCACTTTATGGGCCCCAAAAAACAGCTTTGATTGGGGACAAAAAAAACCCTCCCAAATAGTAGTCCCAAGAACAACTTTTGAAGCTTTTACTGGTAGGGCCCAGACATCTCAGTCCAAACCCGGCCCCTAATTGATTTTACATTTGGGCCCTTTAAACAGTGCGGTAAAATGTTTGATTCAGGGCTTAATTTTAAGCACCAACAATTTGGGGGTCCCCAGGACCTTCCCGCCATTTGGGTTTTTGGGGCAGAAATTTTTTTAAAAATTTGTTTTTTTAAAAAAAAAAATGTGATCCAAAAAAGAGGGTCCGTGTGTTCGTGGGGGACAGGAAAAAGGAAACACGTGGAAAGTGCCTCATTAAAAAAAAGGGATCTGAAAAAAATCCTCAAAATGGGATTATGGCCAAATGGTTTATCAATGGGGGAAACTGGGGACTCATGGGGACACCGCCACCTCCCAAAAGACCCTTTCTTTTGCTGACCTTATTTAAGGCTGTAGGGAAAGAAGGGGAAAAAAGCAAGATATCAAAAAAGATAAAGTGTAATTTTACCTGGCAGGGTTTTACATTCGTACAACCACTGTCGCCGGCTGATCCCAGGTTATTCTGCTGCCGGCCTCCTTCCTGCGTGCTCCGCACCAAAAGAAAAAAAA
>JAODAL010068584.1:0-16742 GCA_025379985.1 Phyllomedusa bahiana
GTTTTAAATTATATACAGGATTATTTCTATAACTAATAGGTATCCACTACGTCAAGAGTAAAGAAGGTTCCAACACCAACAGTGAAGGGGATTTTTTACTGTAACAGCAAGGAGACTATGGAATTCTGTGCCTGGGAACATTGAAATTAAAATAGTTCTGGAGGCTTTCTTGCATTTAATAAAATTCCAAGATGTGGCTCCTGGAAATCGTTCCCCTTTGGAAAAATCTTATTTTTATGTAATTTTTGAATCAGGAAACTTCTGTCTCAGGCATTTTTTTCTGAGTGTTTAGTGGGGCATTGACCCCCCGTATTGTTTTGAAATATAATTCTTTTGTCAACTAACAAATAATTATGAAAACCAAAAATTGTTTAAAAACTGTACAAAAAAGATAAACTGATTACCTGTTAATAAGTAAATATTATTTTCTGTGAGCAAAAAGTGTAAAATGGATAGAAAGGCTAAATATTATGGCCGAAAAAGTAATTTAGAAAATAACCTTTACAAGACACCTAGATGCATATTTATTACGTAAGTATAGCTAGGATTATTATTACAACTGTCAACAGTGTTCATTGAAGTCAAGATCTACATCTTCTGAGTAAGAATAAATGTTTTATATATAAAGTTTGAAATTTTGCATCAGCCAGAAAAGAAACAGCCACCTCCTGTGCATAGCCTGCCATTAGAGATACATTATTTTGCATTTTATAGACAGAAATGAATCATGACATTGCTCAATAGTTGTGAAGATCTTTAAAAGCTTACATAATTAAACATTCATAAAAGGGGTAAACCCCAAAAGATTTACCAAATTCTGGATGAACGCGTTAAAAAACAGAACTTAAGGCCCCCAAAAATTTCCCTTTAAAGGGAAAACCATTTCCCAACCCGGCCTTTTTCCGAAAAAACCCAAAAAAAAAAAAAATTTGGGCCGGCCTTTAAAAAGTATGGCAAATTTTTTTCTTCTAAAATGGGTTTTTGGCAAAATACTGCCGGGTCTTAGAATCCTTACAAAAAATTCCCGGGCCCTTTTAAGGGGGCAAAATGACCAAAAAATGGGGGGGAAATTTTTGCCATAAAGTTGGAGAAGGGGAAAAAACAAGCTGGGCTCAGTGGCCATCATAATTTGGGAGGGAGGCCAGGCCAAAAAATGAGGAAGTGGCAATACATTCGGAGTGGAAAAAAAAATGGATAGGCCCAGGGGGGACAATGACAAGTGTGGGGTAGGGGGCAGCCAAGCCGCAGCATAGGTCAGAAGGGGGACAATGACACGGGAAGGTGGCAAAATAGGTAAAGGGGCCGGGGGTGGGGGGGGGGGTGGGGAGGAAAGGGGGGGGGGGGCAGAGGGGGAAAATGACATTTGGGGGTGGCAAAAACAAAAAAGGCCAAATGGGCAAGGACAAAAACACATTTTGTGTGGCCCAAGAGCAGCATGGGGTCAGCAGGGACAATGACAGTGTGTAGGCACAGCACCCCAAGCGGGCAGATGAGGTCGGGCAGTGCACAATGACTTTGGAGGTGGCAACAGAGGCAAGAGGGGAAAGGAAAATGCACAGTGTGAGGCCGGAGCACCCCAAGCGCAGCATGAGGTCAGACAGTGGCCAATGACAGTGTGTAGGTCACGCAGCAGCCACAGCGCAGCATGAGGTCAGAAAGGGGCCCAAAATGACACGTGTTAGGTCAGGCAGCACCCACAGCAGCAGCATGAGGTAAACAGGGGCACAATGACATTTGGGGGTGGCAAAACAGGATAGGAAAAGAGGGGAAAATGACACAGTGTGAGGCAGGGCAGCCCACAGCAGCACATGAGGTAAACATGGCACAATGACTTTTGGGGGGTGGAAAAAAAAGGGGAATAGGCCAAGAGTGGGAAATGACACAGTGGGGAGGTCACGGCAGCAGCCCACAGCACAGCATGAGGTCAGACAGTGGCACAATACACTGGAGGTAGGCAAAAACGAATAGGCAAAGTGAAAAAATGACAGTGTGTGGTCCGGCAGCACCCCAAAACGCGCATGAGGTCGGGCAGGGGGCAAGACACAGTGTGTAGGTCACGGCGCACCCACACAGCAGCATAAAGGGTCGGGGACAGGGGGCACTTTGAACAGTGTGTAGGTCCGGAGCGCCACATAGCGCATGGGTCAGCAGTTGGACAAGGGCACAGTGTTGGGTCACGGCAGCCCACAGCGAGCTGAGGTCAGACAGGCACAATGAAAGGGGGCAAAAACAAATGGCACAGAGGGGAAAAGGCAATGAAAAAGTGTGTAGGTCCGGCAGCACCCAAAGGGCGAGCTTTGAGGTAAAAACGGGCAAAATGAAAAGGGGGGGGTGGCAAAACAGGAATGGGGGTGACGTGACAAATGACATGTGAGGTCAGGCAGCAAAAAGCAGCAGCATGAGGTAGAGTGGCACAATGACACGTGTTTTTAGGTAAACCGGCAGCACCCCACACAGCAGATGGGGCAGACTGGCGCAATGACAGTGTGTAGGCACGGCAGCAGCCACAGCACGCATGGGGTCAGAATGGACAATGACAAGTGTGTTAGGTCACGGGCGCGCCACGGCAGCAGCATGGGGTCAGACAGTGGCACAATGACATTCGGGGAGGTGGCAAAAAAAGGAATGGCCAAAGGAGTGGGACAAGACAAAATTTGGGGGGAGGGCGCAGCCAACGCCATGAGGCAGAAGTGGCAAAAGAAATTTGGGGGTGGCAAAAACGGGAATAGGCCAAAGGGACAATGCAATGGGGAGGTGGAAAGGCCAACAGCAGATGGGGTCAGAGGGAAATGCAAAGTGTGTGGCCGGCGGCCCACAAAAAAGCGAGGCGGAAGTACAAATTTTCTTTTTGTAGGTCAGGGAAAGGACCAGGCATGGGTAAAGGCAGTCCAAATGCCGGGGGGTTCATCTTTACCAAAGGTCAGTCGTTCCACATTTCCCGGGGACAAGCGGGTTTCCCCTTGGGGTAACGATGCCCCCCCCCCCCACTGAAACCCGCTCGTGCCCCCAAACCCGGGCCGGGGAGGACAGCTCTCCACTGCAAATCGGGATTGCGGCCACCATCCAGTTTGGCTGCCCAGTTGTCCGCGGACTTTTTAAATGGGGTGGCGAGTGTTCCAAGTAGGCCCCACCTGTTGGTTCGGGGCTGCTCCGGGGCCTGCTGCTGCTGCGGCTGGCGACTGCCCTACTCACGGCGGGTGAAGATAGCTGTCATCAGTACTCCAGACTTGGTTGCTGGGTGGAGCTGGGCTGCTCCGACCCCCCCCCCTTCCCCCCCGCGCGCCGGCAGTAGTACGGGTTTGGGGTGAAGAACCCCCCGGTAGATGTCAAGGAGGGGGCGATGCCACACATGGGCAGCGGCCCAAATGATACGGGGATTTCCCTATAGTATTTTAGTTTGTCCTCCCCCCTCAATAGCTGGGAAAAAGGCTCCCATTTGGGCCCGGGAGCGGGGTCCAAAAGGGGGGGGAGAGCCGAAGTCATCCCCTGCGGTCTGACTATTCGGCTGTCACTAGCCAGGAAATAGATGTGGGGCCATCTGCACAAGTGACTCCCAGGGGGGCTCCTGCCTCCATCTCCACTGTATTTCCTCCCCCGGTTTCTTTCGAGTCAAAGCCCCCCCTCTTCCCCATCCCATCTAGTCCTCCCGCTCTCCTGCCCTCCTTTTCCCTTGCACCTGGGTAGAAAAATCCACTCATTCCACCAACAAAAGCTTCTGCTCCAATGTCCCTCCTCCTCTTTTATTTCAGTCCCCACCGGCCTTGTGGCCGGGTGTGTCGCCATTCTCCAGTCCCCGAAGACAGATTTTTCAGCATCTGTTAGGCATGAAGCATTGAATGACATTATCATCCGAGTCCTGGGGTGACAAAAAAGTCCCCTCCTCGAATGGCCTCAAAAACGGCAGGTGTACGCCGAGCGCCACTGGCTGACACAAACTTTCCAGGGGGTTTTTTGTCTTCCTGGATCTTAAAAAATCGTTAATGGCCTTTCTCTGTTCATACAGTCGGTCCCAAATGTGCAGGGGTGGAATTCCAACGGGTTGAAACATGCATATCAGATGTGTTGGGGAGGCCGTTCTGCAGCTGCAAAATCGAGGAGGGTGTTCTGTTTGTACGAATGGATAAAGTGCATGCAAGTTTCTGGCCATTTTCAGAATGTTTTTAAAATCGGTGGAAGACTTCGGAACCCCTTTTCACAACCCGATGACATGTGCACCATGCGGGGCATGGGCCATCCCTTCCCGGTTGAGCGAGGACACCAGTTCCCCCATTGTCCCACCATGGTTTTCCGATTTGCAGTTGGCGCTGGAAAGCCACAATCGATTTTTCTGCATTAAGCGGGCAGTTCCCCCCCTGGTGACTTCGTTCGCCGAGGCAAAAGGTGTAGAATGCGGACACCCCCTGGCCCTACACAGTGGTTTTTATGGAGCAGTACTTTAGGGTGAGATGGTGGTGGAGGAGGAGGGGGGGACATTGGCGAGGGGCCCCACTTGACAACGTGGAGGAGAAAAGGGGGTCTCTGTCCAAGTTGTTGGTGTGCCTGGCCCCGAAGCACATTCACCAGTGGGCCTAAAGGACATGTACGGCCTGACCCTAGTTACAGCTCCGAAGTCCGCGCTGCGTGCACTTTGGAACAAACCCCATAAACAAGGACTGGCCCACCTTCTGTTCTACATTTTTATGAAGTGCTGGTTTTGCCTTTTTTGGGAAAAAAAATTTCGGCTTGGAACTCTCCATCTCGGTCGCAAAGCCATTTTTCTCTGAAAGGGCAGAGTCCACCATTTGGAAAAGGGGGGGATGCAAAACCAACAACTTGGACGGGGCATGGTCAGCTGCTGCACTTAGGTGGTTGGAAAACATAATGTTGTCTTTTGCAATCGCCTCGCTGAAAGCGTGGCGCCTGAGTAGCCCAGGAAGGGCTTTGGGGGGGAGATGATGTCAAAGAGAAACAGCTCCTTCTGCGAGGTGGGGAGCCCTTGACTGGCTGCAATGGCTCGTGCCACTGGGCGCTGCTGCTGCTGTTTCTGGGGGAGGATGGGGCCACAATATCTGGCCCCGTTTCTCCCAGGCCACGGTGGTGACGCTACATGTGTTGCGGGCAGGGCGGGGACTACTGCCGCCCCGGCTGCCCCCTCGCTGAGCCCCCTGTGCCCGTACTTTCTTGGGCCTGCGAAGGGGTTTTTTTTCCCCGTGGCCCTTGACTCCCGACTCACACTGCTGCTACCCTGCGACTCCGGCCACCCCGACCCAAATTGCTGGCTGCGCCGCTGCCCCGACGCGCAAACTGACGCCCTCTTCTCCCGAGATGTGAAGCCCTTGCCTCACCCGGGTCCCAATGCGGTGGCTACATCATCATCTATTTGGTTTTTGCACTGCTTCCTATCACCGGTTTGGTATGCAGAGGCTGACCCCTCAAACAGACCCCCCATGCCACTTTAACATTATTTTTTTGCCGCCTACTGCAAGAAGCAGGGGATATTGGCCCCATTTATTCGCTGCCAGTAGCTGCGACTGCCCCTCCTCAAATTGTTCATCCTCGCTAAAATTGTGGGGAGCCCCGACCAATTGTGACTTGGTGGGGAACCCGGGTGGGGCAGAGGCGGGTTGAGGGCAGGGGGGGGCCGCGACCCCCCCCCAGGCCATGCCAATAAGGGTTGTGTCTGACGTTCCCCCCGCTCTGGCTGGGGTTGTCAGATTCATCTGGGAGGAAATGGATGACCCGCAACCAATCAAGAAACCCTTGGGGGTTTCTAGTCAGTAACGGGGGCTAGATGACAGCGGCAGTTGTGGCCTCACCCAGTGACCCCTCTGCGACGTCCCTTGGCTGGGCTGGACCCGGGCCCGGAATGTTTGTGCCCTGCCACTCGCAGGTGAAGAGCCTGCCACCTTCTGTTGAAATAATTTTTTTTAAAATGTACAGACACTGTTTTTGAGATATTTGTATAGAAAATAAACCGTATTTGAAAACCAAAAGCCCCAGTAACAACTTTGGGAAATTTGGATATAAATTTTCCTCACAAATGGGGTAAAAATTGATTGTTGTGCCGTTTTTAAAAAAACTGTATATTTTTTGAATATAAAAAGCACCAAAAAAGGCTTAATTAATTCGGGAAAGAAATTTTCTACAAAATTTTTTCTGTGGGGTGAAAAAAAAAGTTTTTTTACTGATACAACTGCAGAACAAAACCTTAATTAACCCCTGGGGTGTAAATTGGCAAAAGAATTGAGCAACCACAAACTTCTAGCTTTGTAGCGGTTAAATTTTGTTTTCTACGCCACACAACAAGAGTAAAATTGTAATTAAGCTTTGCTTTTGAAATTAGGGTACAGGAAAAATGTATTTAAAATTTTTCTTGAAAATGACGGTTTCTTGGGAAAACCACAGTAAAAAAAACGCTTAAAAAAACCCCCGGATGTAAATTTGGGCCCAAACAAATTTAGCCACCACAAAACTAGTAGCTTTTAGCGTGTTACAATGGCGTGTTTTTTACGCTACACAACAAGAGATAAAATTGTAATTAACCTTTTGCTTGTGAATTAGGCTACAGGGAAAAATTATATTTTTGGGTTTTAAAATGACGGTTTCTTGGGGTCACCCCAGCTGAAAAACAAAAGCTTAATTAACCCCCCGGATGTAAATTCGCCAAAGAATTTAGCCACCACAAACTAGTAGCTTTGTCGCGTGTTACAATGCAGTGTTTTTTACGCCACACAATAGGGGATAAAATTGTAATTAACCTTTGCTGTGAATTATGCTACAGGAAAATGTATATATTTTGGCGTTGAAAATGACGGTTTCTTGGGATCACCACAGCTGAAAAACAACGCTTAATTAACCCCTGGATGTAAATTGCGCCAAAGAAATTGAGCCACACCACAAATTAGTAGCTTTGTAGCGTGTTACAATGCAGTGTTTTTTACGCCACACAACAAGGATAAAATTGTAATTAACCTTTGCTTGTGAATTATGCTACAGGAAAAATTTAATATTTTTGGCGTTGAAAATGGACGGTTTCTTGGGATCACCACAGCTGAAAAACAACGCTTATTAACCCTGGATGTAAATTGCGCCAAAGAATTGAGCCACCACAAACTAGTAGCTTTGTAGCGTGTTACAATGCGGTTTTTTTTACGCTACACACACAAGAGATAAAATTGTAATTAACCTTTGCTTGTGAATTTTGCTACAGGAAATATGTATATATTTTGGCGTTGAAATGACTGGTTTCTTGGGATCACCACAGCTGAAAAACAACGCTTAATTAACCCCTGGATGTAAATTGCGCCAAAGAATTGAGCCACACAAACTAGTGCTTTTGTACTGTTACAAATCGTGTTTTTTACGCCACACATAAGAGATAAAATTGTAATAACCTTTGCTGTGAATTATGCTACAAAAAAATTATAATTTTGGCGTTGAAAATACGGTTTTTTGGTCACCACAGCTGAAAAAAGCTTAATTAACCCCGGATGTAAATTGCGCCAAAAAATTAAAGCACCAAAAAAATAAGGGGGAGTTTTAAAAAACGTGTTTTTAAAAAGAAACAAAAAGGATTTTAATCCCCTTGGATATTCAATGTGCTGTGAGCAGATAGGATTTAAATGTATATGCAGCTGCAGTGGATGCACACTGGATTTCAGATCCAATACCCATAAAAATCAGAAATAGAACGTTAAGAGAAGCAGTCTCTGAGACAAGCTGAGACACCCCACAAAAATCGCTGTATAAAAATCAGTTCTTCAGTAACAATCAGCCGCGTCAGGACCTTCCCTGATCAGTACAGTGAGAGCGGTATGAGCTCCCAGCGTCGCGCCCTGACTTATATAGTGCGGTGACGTCACAGAATCCCGCCGGTCTCTGATTGGCTTCATCTCTGCACATGTCATGCAGGCTATGCCCTTCTTCCTCCCAGCATGCTTTGCCCCATGTAACGCCATGTGCTCGCAGTCATTTTATCAATCAAAAGCACACTTCATTCACCCGAAGTCCCCCAAACTTCGACTTCGTTCAGAACCGAAGTTTTCCTGAAATTCTAAACGAATTCCACTTCGTTAGAATCAATTCGCCCATCTCTAGTCCCCATCATTATGTTTCTGCGTTCATCCCCCCTACAAAGAAACATCTAGGATGATATGTATGAATGGGGCTGTGGCAACTTTCTGGTGTGATTTGCGCAAAAAAAAAAAAACTCGTTGCCCCTTTTCAACATATTTTTAAAAGGTCTTTTGCCAAAAACTGGTGCACGTCGAAAAACCTCGAAGTTCTGTGTTTGCCAGTTCTTAGGTAGCATGTCGTTCATTCATATGATTAGACACATTTATGCATCTGTCAAAACAGACAGCAAACAAAAGTCGTACTAATCCATGCCAATTCAAACTGGCGAGACAAATTCTGGCGCATGTTTTTGTCTCACAGTGGGATACAGTTATAAATTGCTGTAAGACACTTTCATACACTAACCTAATGAGAAGTACAACTGGATAGTCTGCCTCAGTTTTCATAATGTTTTCCCCCCTTCCATTACCTTTTCTTGAGTCCTTGCTTTCTAACAATGTATTGCCTTCGAATAAAAGAGTTTTGTATAGGTTCTCACCATGCAGTATAAAATGAAATTGGACAAAAAAGGGCTGGGATCCTTTCTCACAGGGCCCCAAAGCATCTGTAAAGCATTTACGGCTTCCACTATTCATAATAATAAAGATACAAAACTCCATTATAAAGAGGGGTAAAAATCCTTTGTGCTCAGAATATGCCTTTATGTTCAACACAATACTTGTCACCAGTGCCGAAACAAGGCATGTTGGGGCCCCAGGCAAGCATGAATAATGCCCCCCACCCTCCCCCCGAAAAAAAATCAAATCCTGGTCTTAACCTTAGGCACGGTGCCTGCACATTCCCCAGCTTTGTGGAATGGGAAAAGAACAGAATTCTGACACTACACAGTGGAGTAAGGGGGGTCTACTAGGATGTATTTACAATAATATGTTGTGTATAAAAAAATCCATACAAATAGCTGTAAAGAATTTTTTTTTTTATAGATGACACCTCTTAATAGTGGTGATTCAGTCACCACATAATACCACTATACAAGCAGCAAATATTATCACAATACTGTTACTGCACAAACCAGTAAACAAGTATACTAAGAACAATACTATCAATGATACCGCTATACAAAGACCAAATAATACTGCCATATTATGACCTCCTATCACCCTCACGTAGGAACTGAATAATACCACCACATATCACCACCACATATTGACAGAATAATACAATCACACCATGATCAGATATAATCACCAAATAATGACAGAATAATACCACAACACCATAACCACATATCACCACCACATAGTGATTGAATAATACAGAGATTAAATTGAACAAAGATTAAATTGCCAGATAAAGCACCATGATATTGTGGCAGAGAATGTTATCTTATGTTGTTTAATGGAATGTATTTACAGATAAGCACAGATAACACAGAAAGCAATGATATCATGCTACATCTGTACCATCATATTGGTGGTAATGGTAAACAATTATACTTCTACCACTACTATCAGTATTCTGGCCATAAAGTTACCAAATAGGGGTAGATAGCAGTTGTACTCTGACTTTGCTGACATATTTATGACTTACAGTACACGTCTTCTATGACTAAAGTAATTCACTTTCCTTTTTTTCTCCATCCGGTCCAGATCTCCATGCTAACTTATCCCGGCCACCACTCGTCCCTTTAGAATTTATCACACAAACATCTTAGAATCCTTATTTTTACAGCACCTTCCTAGCCATTTCCACCTCTGTATAAACTTTGTGTGAGTTGATAGTTGGAGATGACAGGACTATGGGGGGATAGGTGGAGGTGTGGGGCTTTAGGGTGATAATTGGAGCTAATGGGTTCTGGGGTGATAGTGGGAGATAAGGGAACTATGGAGTGGTAAGTGCAAGTGGGGTGATATGTGGAGGTAAGGGTACTATCAGGTGATAGGTATAGTTGGGGGCTATAGAGTGATATGTGGTAGAGGTAAGGAGGATATTGGGTGATAGGTGGAGGTAAGGGGCTATGGGGTGACAGGTGAAGGGGCTATGCGGTGATAGGTGGAGGTAAGGGGAATATGGGATGATAGGTGGAGATGAGGGGGCTATGGGGTTATAGGTGGAGGTGAGGGTGTTATTGGGTGATAGGTGGAGGTGGGGGCTATAGAGTTTTATGTGGAGGTAAGGGCACTATGGGGTGTTAGGTGGAGGTTTGGTGGCTATGGGGTGATATGTGGAGGTAAAGGGGGCTATGGGGTGATAGGTGGAGGTAATGGGGCTATGGGGTGATAGGTGGAGGGATGGGGGCTATGGGGTGATAGGTGGAGGTAAAGGGGGCTATGGGGTTGTAGGCTATGGGCTGATAGGTGGAGGTGTGGGGCTATAGAGTGATATGTGGTGGGGGTGAAAGATGGAGGTGAGAGGGCTATGGGGTGATAGATGGAGATGGAGAGCTATAGAGTGATAGTTGGAGGTAAGGTAGCAATGCGCTGGTAGGTGGAGGTATGGTGGCTACGTGGTGAAAGGTGGAAGTAAAGAGGGGTATGGTGTGATAGATGGAGGTGGGGGGCCATAGAGTGATAGGTGGATGTGGAGGGGATATGGTTTGAAAGGGGGGCATGGGGACTATAAGGTGATAGGTGGAGATTGGGGCTATGGGATTGGCGGGGGGGGGGGGTAAGGGGGCTGTGTTGTGATAGGTGGAGATGGAGGCTATAGAATGATAAAATCTGTGGTAACTCCAGCAACTTCAGTAGTCTTCTATGATTTATAAAAAACTTATAGCTTTATTAGATTCTTTAAAAATCCATGTTAGGATATCCAGACATAATCAGCACAGCAAAAAATTTCCCGACGCGTTTCGGGGGCGTCCCCCCTTTTCATGGTGTGAGTAAATTGTGACATAATTCCTTTATATGTTTTTCAGTGAACCCCTATTATTAAATTAAAAATATACACAAACACTAAGGTTAAAAAAACTTTTTTTTTAACAAGTTACATACAAAAATGCTGTTTTATAGTTAGACCTAATATGGAACAGATATCATGGCGTTTTTAAGCCATGGAACTCGATTTAGACAAATATCCACCATGCCTCACAGACAAAAGTTTTTTTCCGAAAAATCGCCCCCTTAGGGGGGTTTAAAATTTACTTTCCGATTCTTACGGGTGAAAGTACTAGTATCTCCCCCGTGGCACTCATAAAAGTTTTGGGGCCCATGGACACTTTAGTGGGGGGGTTTTCTTTTTCGGGGGGTTTTTACGTTGCAGTTTTTAAATTCTTATACGCAACCAACGTTTGTAATTGAAAACGAGGGGAGCCATTATTAAATTATAATTTTTCGTATTCAATTGCATATATAAATTTTAAACTTTTTTTTTGAACCATGGAAAAAAATTCCTTCGTGCACTGTGCATATTTCCACATTGGCCCGTTGTCGCCCACAGGGGTAAAAAAACCCCTTAGTAGTTAACCAGTTGGGTTTTTTTTTTTATCCTTTTTTAAAAAGGGTTGGTGTTTTTTCCCCATGTTGGTGCCCGCTGAGATAAATTTTATATTTTAATAGTTTCCCCCCAATGTTATTTGCGCACAGAAAAGGAAATTATTTTTAAAATTTCTGAGTTTTTATTTTTTGGACTTACGTTGTGAAAATACTATTTTCCCTTTCTTTATAAAGGCTTTTATACTTCCTTTGTTTTTTAAAAGATCTTCTTAGTTATTTTTTGCCACTTTTGTTTTTTTCTTGTTTTAAGGATTTTTCCGAAACCCCTTCCTGTCTCAATCTATTGATTGCATTTTCCGTTTCGCTTTAAATAAGCATTGGGGATGAATTTTCGTTTTAAAAACTAATTAAATCTCCATGGAATTTTTTTTCTTGTTTTTGGGGGTAAAGAATCTGCCTTGAAAATTGAAGTTTTTGCGGTGCTTTACTTAGGGATCACCTAATTTGGTTACTTAAGTACCAGTAATAAAATGCCAAAAAGGCTTGTGTTTTTCCTGCATTGGATTAAAATTTTGTTTTAGTCATTAGGTTTTGTTTCAAAAAAAAAAGTTCACGAGGTAACCCGCCCCCCCCCCACACCCGGAGGGGTCATCAATGTACCCCCATAAAACCCCCCTAGTGGGGGAGAAGGGGGAACCCCCGGAAACAATTTCCTCCCTGCACTCATATATAAATTTGGGTGCTGGGAACATTTGACCCCATTGATGCGCCTTCTTTTGGAGGTAAAACTTTCCATGAAATGGGAAGTATTATTTTCAATAAAAAAAATTTTATACTCATCACAAGAACTCATTTAAAAACTTCTGAGTATCGACGTGCTCTCTCAAAAAAAAAATTCCAAATGGGGACTGCTCTTGGTGGAATGGAGGGATAAGTCCCCAAACCAAAGTCACCATAGGGCCCTGAATAATTGTCTTTCCACCCAAAAATTTTCATGACTGACACCAGGCTTTTTGTATCACAATATAACTGGTATCATAGTCATAGGGGCTGTAACAATGTGTCTATCCAATTACCTAGGATTTCCCAAAATGATCAATGCCATTACAAAATTCCCATTGGGGAGGAAAAAAATTTTTTTTTATTTTGGGGAGGGGAGAGCAGGATTGGGACAATTGGAAATGGGACAAATAATTTCTCTGCTAATTCTGAGTGATAGCCCCCATACTTTATTCTCATCTAATAATCGTCTTAATTTATATTGAATACCCTTTTCCCTGTGATCACCTACAAGTGGAAGATATGTTTCTGCATCTGTTACTAATGCTTCATTCAATTTTTTATATAAGCCTGCATTCATTACCACTACTCCACCTCCCTTGTCTACTGGTCTCACAAGTAAATCTGTATTTTCCTGTATTTGCTTAATTGCTTTACGTTCTTTTTTATTAATGTTAGAAAAACTGTAATTGTGTTGTTTTAACTTATTATTTGTGTCCACACAAAGTTCTTTCAATTCTTTTTCAACATTTTCTTGAAATTCATCAAGTCCAGATGGTCTGGATTGTAGCGGATAGAAGCTTTCATTTTTCTTTTTGAATACTGGACATGGTATTGTGTCTTGTAACATAGCTTCATTCTCCAATGTCCATAGTGACACTAAATTACAAGTTTCCTCGTAGCTGTAGAGCATGTCAAATTGTGGTTCCATAAATGTAGCAGAATGAGAAAGTTCTTCCATATTGTGATTTGCCTCATTAGACTGTGAGTCCTCTTGATGAAAATGATTCTTAATGGTTATGAGTCTAGCAAATTTGTTTACGTCAAGTAATCATCAGGATTATTAAAAATAATCTTCCATTTCTGTGCCGACAAGATAACATTCGGGAAACTATTTAAAAACATTAAATTTATCTCAAGATGGGCTCCAACACTGGGAAACTTATTATCACCAGCCTTTTTAAAATTGATAAAAAAACACACTCCAACTGGTTAACTACTAAGGGTTTTCACCGCTGTGGGGCACAAAAGATGCACAACGTGCAAAAATGCACAGTGCACAAAGGAATTTTCTTCCACGGTTACAAAAGAAAAATTTTAAAATATTATCATATGCGAATTGTAATAACGAACAATATTATATATTCAAAACGTGTCCTCTTTTTAAAATTAAAAATACTTTGGGTTTGCGGGGTAGTAAAAATTTTTAAAAATTTGCATACTTTAAGACCATCTCAGATAAAAGGGGGAAAACCCCCCCCCAAATTGTGTCCAGGGCCTAAAAACATTTTTATGAGTGCCAGGGGGAGTTTAATAGTATTTTATTTTGTAATGTTTTTTTCGGGGGTAGTATTTTAAAACCTTTAAGGGAGGCAAATTTTCGGAAAAACTTTTGCCCGTTGAGGCTTGGTGGTTTTTTCTTAAATACTAGATTTCCCAACTGGCTTAAAAAACCCCATGATATATGTTCCACTTTAGGTCTAGCTATAAAAAAAACCCATTTTTGTTGTATACTTTTTAAAAACAAAAAAATTTTTTTTAACGTTAGTGTTTGTGTATATTTTTTTAAAAAGTAATAGGGTGTTTTTTCTAAAACCTTTTATAAAGGAAGTTATGCCAACTAAGTCCACCATGAAAAAGGGGAAACGCCCCCCAAAAAACGGTCGGTGAATTGTTTGCTTTTGGGATTTTTCTGGTTATCCCTAACATGGATTTTTAAAAAATTTAAATTTAAAGCTACAAGTTTTTTTAAAAATATAGAAGATTTACTGAAGTTGCTGGATTTTCCCCACAGATTTTTTTTTTTCCAAATTTACCCGAGAAAACCCCTGCCCCGGATTTTCCCATCTTCGTGAACCCAAAGTGGGTTGAGCTAAATTTCGTTTATACATTTTTTTGGCTATTAAAATGATAGGGGGGAAGTAAAGGGCTAGGGGGTTTGATAGGAAAGGGGTTTAAGGAAGTTTTGGTGTGATAGGGGGGGATAAAGGGGGGCTATGCAGTGATAGGTGGAGGTGAGGGGTTTATAGGGCAACAGATAGAGATGGGTGGCTATTGGTAAAAGGTTGAGGGCTATAGAATTATAGGTGGAGGTGGTGAGTGGTTTATGGGGTGATAAGTGGGGGTTCTATTTTGTTTTTGGGGCCACTAGGCCATTAGTAAAATTGTGGGGGGCCCGTGGGGGGAGGGGGAGGGTAAAGGCCAAAAGCTTACGGGGCAAATCTTTGGGGGGGAGATGGGGGGGCCCAACCCCCCTTTGGAAATTGTACTGTGGCCTGCACACCTAGGATCATATTGTGCAGCCTGCATCCCAAGAAGATTAGGGGCGGTTATGACTTTCAGGGGGTGAGGTAATGGAATTCAGTACTGACATGTTTTTTGTTTTGTTTGCATTTTTCTACAGATTTCCTACTTTGGACTACACTGGATTCGTTGGACTATATCAGATCAACATTGGATCCATTTCTGTAATAAACGATGGCGGGTGTTAGGGAGTGTTTATTTAAATAAAGTGTTTTTTTCTGTTTTGTCTGTGTTTTTTTTTTTACTTATTTCACTCCAGTATTAGCAATGGAGGATCTGATAGATACCTCTCCATTACTATCGCTGGGGCTTGGTGTCAGCCAGAGGTGTTTATTTATCATCCCAAGGATGACATTAATCCCCTGTCACTATTACTCCAGTACCCAATGCACGAGGGGTACTGGGAAGAGCTGGGCTATATCTGAAGCTGCCCCTCAAATGTGATGGTCCACTTCTGGGGCAGCTGCAGGCTGGTATTTTTAGAATAGAAAGAAACCAGTATTCATGAATCTTTGCATCTTGATAATATTAACCTGCAGCTGTCGGTTTCAACTTGGCTGTTTATGAAAAAGGGGGCAGACCCCACATCATCTTTATTTAACCAGTTGTTTATTGAAAGATCTAGAAAGAAACTAAGAATTAAAAAAAATGATGTAGAGTCCCCCCTTTTTTCAGAACCAGCCAAGGTAAAACCGACAGCTACAGCCTGATACTATCAGAATGGGAAGGTTACAGAAAAAGGGGACATTATTTACTCAAAAACATAACCACAAGGCCATGCTTACATCAAAATAGCTGGACTATAGACTGAAACCAGTAGGAGGCAATACAAGCCCCTGTGCTACTTGGTAAAGATATAACAGGTGCAGATAACTACTGAGTAGTGTTAAGCGATTACGTTGGCTATCGACATCGGGTGATAGTCGATAGTCAGCCACCATCGATAAGGTTTTTCGATAGTGAGCAGTCGATTATGAGCGATGACCATTAAAGTCTATGGGAGAGCAACAACCCTTCATTCTTACACCCAAACAAGGCTGGAGAAGTGGAATTACAGCCACAACAGTAAAATGGATAACCTGTTTACATCTTAGGCACAACACTTAGGCTATAAAAGCCACAGAAAAAAAGTCACCACCATTACTATCCCTGTCTTGTACCACAGCATGTCCCTTAAAATACATCACCCAAAATTTTAAAAAAGTGCCAGAAGGCAGTATTATTTGAACCCTCATTTTACTTGAACTGGACATTTAATATCCCTGTCCTGGAATGCCAGCATGAGCCCCAAACCTGCATGACCCCACATTTAAAAGTGCCGGAAAAGGGTCTTTCAACCACCATTTTTAGTTTCCTGGACATTGACTATCTGTCCCGGGCCCCAGCATGAGCCCCGAACTGCATTGACCCCAGCTTTTAAAAAGTGCCGGAAAAAGGAGTTTTTTCAACCACCATTTTTTGTTGAACTGGACATTGACTATACCTGGGTCTGGACCACGTATGACCATTAAACTGTCTGAGCCCAGATTAAAAAATGCCGGGAAAAGGAGTTTTCAACCACCTTTTTAGTTTCACTGGGACACTAACTATATTTTTGTACTGTTAAAACCGCCCAAAAAATGGTATGAAAACCATTAACACTTTTTTCGGGGACCAAAACCAGATTAAAAAGTGCCGAAAAAGGAGTCTTTCAACACCATTTTAGTTGAACTGGGGCATTGACTATACCTGTCCTGGGCCACAGTTTTGACCATTAAACTGTCTGACCCCCGATTAAAAAGTGCCGGGGAAAAAGGGTCTTTAAACCCCCATTTTTTGTTGAAGGACATTGACTATACCCGTTCCCGTGCCACGCTGACCGGGCGGAGTTACAGTGGGTGCGGTGAGGGCCCCGGCTGGCGTTGTCATCTTTAACACGCAGGGAAATGCCCCGTGACGCAGAACGAAAAA
>JAODAL010068585.1:0-16742 GCA_025379985.1 Phyllomedusa bahiana
AGGTTAAAAAACCGTCTTTTGGTTAATTTAGTGCTTTTGATATTCATTATCTTTTCTATTTCTAATAGCTTCTAAGGGGTTTTCCCATCAAAAAACCCCAGGACCTCCACTGATACGTAGTATAGCCCTTCCACAATCTACAGCCAAGAGCACTTCTGAAAAACTGTGAAAGGGTTCCTTCATTCTTAGGATTGTTGGAGGTTTCAGCGGTCACATCCCTGCAGATCAGAAAGTAAAGGCATGTCCTAGAAATATACCATCACTTTTTATGATTGGAAATCCTATTTCATGCAAGATTATATATGTTGAGGGGGGGTGGCTATGGCGGTGCCCCAACCACATCTGCCTGTTGCCTGAAGCAACCACCCTCACCAGAGTTCTTTTAGTATTGAGGGGAGAAGCGTGGTGTGGGACCTGTAGTGCACTGTGTAGTCAGAAACCCAATGTTCTGGGTAAAATTAGGCTTCTACTTCTGGCCTTCACCAACTGTCTGCATTACATCCAGTAATCTTGTGTCCTAACACTCAGCAGCCTAAGCAGTCACACACAGCTCACGAGGGGCTCTCACTTTGTCCTCCTCACTGTTATATCTGACCCTTGTCTAAGTCTCCTTTCCTACTAGGCATCAAGACTCCTGCTGGCCTTCTCCCGCTGCTACCCGGGTCTTCCCCAAACATTCTCAGCCTCTGGAAGTGGAGACCTTTCCTGGTCTCTCCTGATTTTCTGCTTTGACTCTCAACTACATACAAGTTCATGGCCTCACTGGCCTCTCCTCAAATGACAACCACAGGAATCTGCTGCCCCTCATGCCACCAGACTCCTTCCTGAGGGACTCACTGCTCTCTCCTCTCATTGACTCTGTATAGTTAGGCCATGTCCCCACGGCAAGGGTTTGCGGCCGGTTTTTCAGGCGGATTGCGGTTTTGCAGACTGCTTGAAAAACCGGCCGAAAATGAGCACAATGGTGCTCTATGGAAAACCCGTGTAGGTTTCCGCCCGGCAGTTTTTCCGCCCGCAGGCCGCTCAAGAAACATTGAGCATGTTCATTCTTCCTTTCGGTTTCCAGACAGAACATTAACACCTCAATGGGAGGGGGAAGGGCTGTTCTCCGCCCATTGCGGAGAAAAGCCGCCCCTCCCCCCGCGGCCGTGGGGATGGCCGAAAAACTGGACAAGTAGCGGCCAGATAAAAAAAATGGTATTTGTCCCTTGCAGTGTGGACGCACCCTTACACTTTAACTCTCTCCCTCTGCAGCGTTCACCCCCACAGCACTAGCTGGCCCCCCTAGTTCGCCAGCCCAGCTCCATCCCCGACCTCGCTGATTGGCGGCCCTGCTCCTGCTGACTCACTGCACTAACAACACAGGCTAAACCTGCCTGCCACAGACTCTGAACTGTTAACCCTTGCTAATGAACTGGTTAACCCTTAACTTTTGAGCTCCTCCCTTGCCATGACCAGGGTGCCTCTCTGCATGGTCTCCCATGGCAACCTACTGTGTCACCAACTCTAACACAAGTATAACTCCAACCCCTTACAAGACAACACCATTTTTCAAAGCAAACAGTAATTATGTTATGTCCTGGAGTTGAGTTTAATTTGTTTTACCGGAATATCAGCAAAATCAACCACTCATTTGCGATAATGAATCAATTAAAACCATTGATCTGTGATTGAACAGTAACCAAACTGGGTCCATTTCACCATAACCTGCAAACCTGGTAAAGCAGTTCACTTATCTCTATATAATACAACTAAAAGAACAACTAAAAGAATATGCTTTTTAATAAAAGTGGTGAATTATATCAGGCTAAAAACTACCATGTAAAATCCAGAAACAGCTCCTTCTCCCTCTCTGCTAGCAGGAAATCCCAGCATTTAACCAAAAGCTGAGCTAATTCCAGCCAACCAGCTCTATATAATCAAGCTCTTGACTCTCCTATGTTTATGAAGTTAAAGGGGTGGTCCATTCTGAACAATTCCTTCTTTTTGGAAGTTAATGGAAAGGTAGGTTAATCTTAATGTAATCTATGGGAGAACCCAGGTCGAGTTTTCAGTTGCCCCGGAGCAACACCACTGGGAAAATGACACAGTGTCTGTTAAAATCAATGAGCTGTTTGAGAGATGTTCTTTGTAGCCGCGCTCCACTCTCGCTAAAAGATAAGGGTCCTGAATATGGAAACAATTTAGAGTATAAATATATTTTTTTAAATGGCTTTTCTACTTCTTGAAGGAAACACCCTCACAAAGTCACCTCTTCTTATATTTTACAAGCCAGCAAATGCTTCAATGATGACAGCAAAGTGTTTTCAACTTGATGGATTGCTGACAATCCATTGTATTCAGATGACAGATCTATTAGTTTCTTCTTTATGAGTTTGTGGAGGTGGCTAATATCTTCAGGCAAGTGTTTCAACTGAAGCTGAGAAATTTTTTGGTAGTATTTTAGATATTTTGTAGCTATTTGTTTTATTTTACGTGCTATTGGAAAACACGGACATGCGGCCATACTCACAGCTCAAAGGCTGGAGTAAAAAGCAAGAACTATTCCCAGTAGGAGGCATTAAAAGCCACATGGGAGAAGCTGCACAGGTGCAGATTACTGATAAACAATTGCTCACACACATATCCATGAGGGAAGCAACTGCTTAGTAATAAACTGCACATTGAATAAGAACCAGTTCACACTACTATGGAGAAAAGCCAATTTAAACCATTGATCTGTGATTGGACTATAACCAAACTGGGTCCATTTCACCATAAACTGCAAACTTGGTAGAGCAGTTCACTTATCTCTATATAATACAGTTAGTTGGAAAACAACTAAAAGAATATGCTTTTTATTAAAAGTGGTATATTATATCAGGCTAAAAAACTACCATGTAAAATCCAGAAACAGCTCTTTCTCCCTTTCTGCTAGCGGGAAATCCCAGCATTTAACCAAAAGCTGAGCTAATTCCAGCCAACCAGCTCTATAGAATCAACAATAAACTGCACATTGGATAAGAACCAGTTCACACCACTATGGAGAAAAGCCATAGTACCATACAGGGAAGATGGCTCAAGCGCAAGAATACTGATTCAAATCCACCCACACACCTAGGGCGACATCTATAAATTCGCTTGCGTCATTTTTGTAACTTGGCGCCAACACAACAGTTCTACATAGATATAGAGGAGTGGATAATACGACAGTATGAATGAAAGTCTTCAAAAAACGTATTGTAGTCAGCTCACCTGGTTAATCTTGACGGGGAACGCCCGGACAGGCATGAAGAATCTTCCATAGAAACATATAGAAATAGAAAAAGCCCAGCGTAGTCTCGTATCCAAAGATAAAGTGTTCCAAAACTTTATTATAAACGCTTTTAAAATTCCAACATGGTTCTCATTGTAATGAGAACACTCCTTACTCATGGCATATTTTTAACATAATGATGGCCGCTACTTAAACATTCAAACATAGATCATATGACACAATCATGTGACACGATCATGTGATTCATGATATTTGGGTTTCGCTATGATAATCACAGGATTCAATCACATGATTGTGTCACATGACTTATGTTTGAATGTTTAAGTAGCGGCCATCATTATGTTGGAATTTTAAAAGCGTTTATAATAAAGTTTTGGAACATTTTATCTTTGGATACGAGGCTATGCTGGACTTTTTCTATATGAATGAAAGTGTTATGCGGCAGACAGCAGTTTTGAACCAAACCTTGGTGCATTACATGTGTCATCAGGTGCACATTGCGGAAAGTTTGGCCGTACGCCTGTTCATACATCTATAGAATTGGCAATACGTCATAAAATGGCAAAGGCAAATTCATAGATGTCGCCCTTAGTATCCATGAGGGGGTGATTGCTAGCATTGCAATTGCATATAGATAAGGATTATATAGATTGCCAGTTATATGGCTACCTGTAGTGTACCAGACTGCCGTACAACCAATTGATGACGCCCTTCCTATTCCACTGAGCGGGTTGTCCAGCATATTCCAAATGACCAACACAAAATTCTAAAAACCCCTGCTCCCCAGTATCACAGGGTCAAAGTGCATGCTAAAAAAATACATGAGGTATTAGTTGATATTTTGGCTAACACATGCAAGCTTGCAACCCACATCAAGGGTTCACGTTGTCTTACAAGTCCTTACACTAACTTTACTAGCAATGTACAAAAAAAATCCCAGAAAAATTAGACATTACTGACTTAAGAACACATACACATGGTCTTACTCACAGCTCCATGGCTAGAGGAAAGTGTGCAGTATTTTACTAAGCAGTTGCCCCCCTCATGGACAGGTGTGTGAGCAATCCTTCATCATTTATCTGCACCTGTTCCATTTCTCCCATGTAGCACTGGGGCTATTATTGCCTCCTACTGGGAATGTGTTTTTCTCCCCAGCCATAGAGCTGTGAATATGGCCATGTGTTTGTGTTTTTAAAGAGAACCTGTCCCATAGGTGATGCCCCCCCTTGCTGAGGACAGCACAAGCTAGTGACAGACCTGCTGTTTCCAGCGCTGTGACCCTTATTCTGTAAGATGCTGGAGTTTCACAACATTTAATGCTCAAAACTGGCAGATTGTAGCCTGTACTGCCATAGAAGAGTCCAGCTTATTCATGAGCAGGTGTTAGCCCTCCCGCTCACCATAGGCTAGCCCCACCCACCAACAGCTAGTTCTGCCCACCTGCTGGTTTTCAACCTTATTAAAGGGAACCTGTCACATGGATCATGCCGCCTTGCTGAGGACAGCACAGGCTAGTGTCAGACCTGCTGTTTCCAGTGTTGTGTCCCTTATTCTGTAAGATTTTGTAGTTTTACAGCATTTACCCCTCAAATCTTATTCATGAGCAGGTGTTAGTCCCACCCACCAAATGCTAGCCCCGCCCACTGACAGTTGTTCACCTGTTTCTGCCTATTCAAAGTAATAACTTTATCAGTTGAGGTGGGCGGGGCTAACTTCAGGTGGGCGGGGCATGAAAAAAATGGACTCTGTGTTTGACTCTTTTCTGGTTAAAAACTGCAGATTTGAGGAGTAAATACTCGAAAACTACAGCATCTTACAGAATAAGGGACACAGTGCTGGAAACCCAAGGTCTGAACAAACTTGTGCTGTCCTCGCAAGGGGGCTAATCTATGTGACAGGTTCCCTTTAAGGTTGAATCAGCCACAAGTGGGCGGGGTTAGCAGTGGGTAGGGCTATTCTCAGGTGGGCAGGGCTAACACCTGCTCATGACGTCATATCATCGTGCAGCCCGCGCCGAGCACAGACTGCCTGGGGGCCAGTGCGGGGGACGTTGGGGGGCTTGGGCTGGTGAGTAAGTGCTTTTTTATTTTATTTTAAATTTTTTTAAAAAAAATGAATCCTGTCCCCCCCCCATTACCCCTACCTACCTACCAACCCGCCCCCCTGTTATAAACCCACCTCCTGCCGTATATAGCCCCTACCCACCCACCCCCCCGTATTGGCCCCACCTACCTACTTCCTCCTCTTATATAGCCCCTTTCCTACCTGCCTGCCGTATATACCCCTACCTACCTACCTGCCTGGCTGTATATAGCCCTACCTTCCTGCCTGTAAATAGCCCCTTCCTACCTACCTGTCTGTATATGGCCCCTACCTACCTACCTACCTGCCTGCCTCCTGCCGTTATAGCCCTACCTACCTGCCGCTTGTATATAGCCCTATACCGCCTGCCTGTATATACCCCTACCTACCTACCTACCTACCTCCCCGCCTTAAATACCCACCTACCCCCTGCCTGTAATACCCCCCTACCTCCCTACCTGCCTGCAAGGGCCCCCTACCTACCGCCTCCCTGTTATAGCCCTACCTCCCCGCCTGTATAACCCCCTACCAACCACCTACCTGCCTCCTGTATTAGCCCCCCAAAGCCCACCTCCTATATGTAGCCCCTTAGCCCCCCCAAAACCCGCCTGCCTATTATAGCCCCCTATAGCTTGCTCTATCCCTGCCTGCCTTTAGGGGCCCCCTAACCCCTCCCCGCCGCCTACAATATGGCCCTAAGCACCAAACCCTACCTTCCTACCTATATGGCCCCTAACCCTGCCCCCTATATGGGCCCTAACCAAAAACCCTGCTTACTGCCATTATGGGGCCCCATGCTTCTAAACCGCCATGGGGGGACCCAATTGCCTACCTAAACCGGCCTACGGGGGCCCCCATACCCTAAAAAACCCTGCCTCCTAAAGGACCCCAATAGCCAGGGGGGCAGGGAGTGAGGTGCGGAAAAGTGAGGCTTCTAAGATATTTGTGCTTAATCCAGGGACCAAGGGGGCCCGGGAGACGTCATAAAGGGGGTCTACGGATGCAAAAAAAGGGGGAATTCAAGGGGATTTAATCTTTTAACAATAAAAACAATAAAGAAGCCCCCCCTATACCCATTCAAAACCCGGGTCTAAAAAACCCCCTTTTTTGAAAAAGGAAAAAATTCCTTTTTAAACCCCTTTGGGGGGCTGATGCCTTGGTTGACCATAACCCCCAACAAGCCTGGCGACCATTCTCCCCCCACATCCCCAAGAAGCTTACCCCCCAGCCATCACCCAAAGGGCCCAAGGGCACCAACCCCCCACAGGTGGCTCACCCCGTTCACCGCCCCCAAAGGGCCCCTTGCCCGCGGACCCAAAAACCCGAACCGGGTTTCCACCCCAAATTTAAGGAGCCAAGCCAAACCTGACCCCCCCCCCCAAATTTTCCACTGACCCCCAAAAGGCCCCCCCACCCGCCATACAACACCATGCCCCCCTTATAAAACGGCCCCCCCCAAACCACCCCAAAAACGCTCTCTACAACCTTCCCAAAACTTAAAGCCCAAACAAATCCAAACCACGGGGCATTCGGTAAACCCCCCCAAAAATTCCCTCCAAAAATCACCGTCCCCTGACTCCATTTCCCATGAGAAACCACCAAACCCCCCATTCTTTGCCAAAAAAAACGCGCAACAACCCGTTTTTACTTTTCCCCCCCACGATTAAGACCAATGACCGAACCAGCATGACGCCACGACCTACGCCAACCAATAACCCAACCCCTGTCAAAAACCCTTTGGATATTTGCCTAAAAAACCGCAAAAATTCCCAAAACCAAAATATCCCGTTTAAATTTCCCTGATGGGCGGCCCCCCAATAAAATTCCCCCCCCGACATGGAAAACCACAACACCCCTTGTGGGAACCGCGGTAAGAACCGGGTTTCCATCCCAATTCCATGCCTCCCAACCAAACCGGGACGTCGCCACCCCCCCCGGGGATCCCCCAAAAAAACCCAAATTTCCCGCAACCCCCGCTGGGTGGGGGCCCCCCAATGCAAAAAAGAGTGGCCAAAGATCCAAACCAAACGATGGGCCCCCACCTAAAATGAAGAAAAACAAAAAAAAAAGGGGGGGGGGGGGGAATAAAAAAAATTAAAAAGTTTTTTTTTTTTTAAAAAAAAAAAAAAAAAAAAAAAATTCTTTGACCCCCCTTAAACCCCAAGCAGAAAACCTCCCAGCCTAACACTAAATTCCCTTCACCACCCCTGCTCAACGCCCCCATCCCCCCCATCAAACCGGAGGCCTTAAATTAAATGCGGCCTAAATTAAAACCGGGAAAATCGACCTGACTTCCCACCTACCAAACCCCCTTACGGCCCTGACCCAAACCCCCAACAAAGCCACCTCCGCCCGCCCCCCCCAATACAAGGAATGGGGGGGGGGCCCAAATTTTGGAACGGGCCCTAAACCCAATCCCCCCCAAAAACACCTAAAAAACCGCCAAAAAATGGAATCTTGACAGGAATGCCGTCCTCGTCACCAAAAAATGCCGGGGGTTGCACAGAGTGCCTGCCCCGGGTACTGGCTCAAAAAACTAAGGGGGAAAAATCTTTGCACCCTGAACGCGCCCCCGGGCGCCCCCTTTTCCCCCTTTTTACCCACTTGTTCCGCCCTTTGGATCTACTTATCCATAGCCAACCCCCCCTTCCAGGAGCTCACATCCTCTTTGCGGAGCCCCCCGGCCCCTCGTTTGCTAGGAGAAACTAATTCCCCTTTTCCCAAAACCCAAAAAAGGCAAACGAAAACCCAAACCCGGGAACACCCCCTTCATCCCAACCCGATGAACATCCCCCCACTCCGAAAGACCCAGGCCTCCAGCAACTAAAAACACCCCCGACCGCCCTCCACCCCCAAATCTACGCCCCCGCCTTTAGCCCTTTTTAAAAGCCTTTTTAACAGAAAAAAAACTTCATCACATCCCTCATTCCCGCCCTTTGAAACCCAAAACCCACCAAGAAATAAAGCCGGGATCCCTTTGACCCCGACCACCCTTCATTGCCCGGGTTTGGCCAAGAAGCAAAAAGAGAAACCCCGGACCTCCCCCCTCCGATGAAACCCGTCCAACCAACGCCCGAAAAGGCCCCAGCAGCTGAATAAGTTTCCCAAAAGTCCCCCCCCTTTTACAGGACGCCCGGGAAAAAAATTAAACCGGGGAAAACTGTAACCACGCCCCAAACATTTCCTTGGGGCATTCCCCCCGGGGGGGCCCCGCTGATCCGGACCAGAACCAAAAAACTGCTGCCACTGTGAAACGAGATAGAGCGCAGCCAAACGTTCGGCCCACCCGGCATTTGGCACCAAAACCCCACAAGTTCAGACCCAGACACCCGCAGAAACTAGCCGCCGAAGCAAACCAACCACGGGCGGAAGCCCGGGGAAAGGGTGTTTTTGGCCCACTCCCCCCAAAATTAAACAAAAAGGAAATCTGCCCCTTCCTTTTCCGAAAACCTATCCCCACCAAAATTTCCCACTGCAACACAATTAAAAAAAAAGCCCCAAACCCAGCGCCGGGTTTCCCCCCCAAAACCTGTTTTCCACCCACCCTAGCTGGCCGGGTTACCGGCGCCCCAAAACCCCCTTACAAAAGGGCCCCAACCCCACACTACCCGCGGGCGTCTTTTAAAAATACAATGTCCGTTTTACCCCAAAAAGCCGCGCCAATATAAGGGGCCCGACCATTGAAATTCCCCCCTAAAAAGGACTGCCACCTCTCAGGTCCCCCTTTCCCATTTCAAAAGTCACCCCTGAAAAAATGAAACCCCCTCGTACCCCGGACGTGGGGGGCCCCCAAACCCTTCCCTAAAAAAAACCTCCCCAAATTCAGGATAATACGACAAGCAAAGTTCTTTTTTTCCCAAACAAAGTTTTGAAAATCCCTAAAACGTAAATTTTTTTTAAACCCCAAAGGGCCCTTAACATCCCCAATTCAACCCCCCAGCTTCCCCCCGGGGTAACCGCATACCATCGCCCTCTGAATCTACCCGAATCCCCCCCAAAAAAAATTTGGGGGGGGGGCGGGGGGGGGGGGGGGGGGGGGGGGCCACCCATTCCAAAAACGAAATAAATTCTCGAAATATGAAACAAGAGAAAGGCATAACCCATCGGCAAAGACCGATCCCAAAAAATGGGTCCCTCCCAAAAAAACCCCAACCAAACCCACGCTGTCCCCCATGAAATGGCACAACCTGAACCCCCGACCTATATTTAGGCCCCCAGCCATTAAAAAGCCCCTTTTCCATACCGTCCACCCAATTAACCGCAGGGGTTTAAATGATGTGTAAATTTTACCGAGCACAAAGCTTGGGCAATCCCCCTCATTAACTGAAAAAAAACCCTTAAGGGGAAAAACAAGTTTGAAACAAACGAAAAATTTTTGGTTCCTTCTTTGGAACCACTCCCCAAAGGGAAAAATTTTGGGAAACCCCCCCCAAGGGACCTCCGCAACGGGCCTGGCCCAAATAAACCCTTAAACCCAAACCCCCTTAGCCCGCTTCTCAACACCAAACCCCAGGAATTTCAACATTGGCCCCACCTCAAATTCCTTTACATTAAAAAGGGACCCCCCGTTTTGCCCGGGGGTTTGGGAAACCTGAAACCCACCGTAAACCCCCCCCCCAACAACAATGCCCCCCTCCGAAACCGGGAAAAACCCATTTAGGGAAAAAGGGACCATCGCGGCCCCTCTCACCGGGAGTCTCCCCCCGCGCATGCCTGCCCCCTTTTTTCCCCTTTCCCTTTTTTCCCCAAACATTTAGATGCTCCAAAGCGAGGGTCGCGCTAAAAAAGAACCCCAACCCAAAGTGCTTGAACGACAACTGCCCCCCAATCTACACTGGCCTTTTCCCTCGAAAGGGCCCAAAAACACCAGTCCTTTCTCCCGTGGTTTGGGTCACCGCGGGCCCGAAGCGGTCTCTCCCGTTTTCCCCCGGGAAACCCCCCGGGCCCCCCTGAAAAGGGAAAGCCCCCCCAAACCC
Source organism: Phyllomedusa bahiana (assembly GCA_025379985.1). Taxonomy (NCBI): domain Eukaryota; kingdom Metazoa; phylum Chordata; class Amphibia; order Anura; family Hylidae; genus Phyllomedusa; species Phyllomedusa bahiana. Next base: position 10,315 of record JAODAL010068585.1, read on the forward strand.
GTCGGTGCAAACAAACCCCCACCATAACCTATATCCTTATTGGGCCCCAACGTAAGGAAGGGCGAACCGCCCTTTCCCCAGCCGGAAAATGCTTTATCGGGATTGGAAAACCCAAGCCTTGGGCCCCCCTAAAACTCTATAACTTTTCCCCAATTTTCAAACCATATAGCAAAATAAAAAACCCGGGGCCCAAAATTTTTTGGACTTTTTTCCCCAAATCACCAAAATAGCCAGAATTGCAAAAGCCCAAAACCCAAATTTTTAAACATCTGCGTTTTCAGACCCCCCCCCCCCCCCCCCCCAACCCCCCCAAACCCCCCTTTTTCTCCTCCCCTCCTTCTTACCAACGTCCCTTTTTTTCCCCGTCCAATTAAAAATTTTTTCCCAAAAGGGAAAGGGAGAAAAAAACTCAACATACTAAAACCTGCCAGTTTTTTTTTTTCTGGGGGCCCCCTTTTTTCAAATGCGCCCCCAGCCGGGCCCTCAAAACAGACATAAACCTCTCCCCCCGCCCCCATCATCCAAGCGGGACCCTATCCAACTTGGGGCCAAAAATCCTCCGGGACAGACAACCCGCAAAAACCCCCAGCACCCAAACCCCCCCAAAAGCTAACCCCCCCCCAAACAAAGGAAAAGGGGGGGCCCCCCACACCCCCACAACCCGGAAAAACCGCAAAACCAATTAACCCGGTGGGCACCTGACACCACCTCCCAAAAGGGCCCTGGAAACCCGGGCCCTGAACTCCCCAAAAAACTTCCCCGCAACTTTCCTGCCCCTTCCGGAAAACCGGGGGCAACGGAACGGGTCCTGACCCAGCTAAACCCTGGGCCCAAAACCCCCCCCGGGGATACAGCACCCAAAATTTGGGAAAAAGACACAAACCCGGCGCACGGGATCTGTGATCCTGCCCGCCCCTGCCCCAAAACCCATCCCTGAAAACAAATTCCCCCTTGTCCTCCGATCCGAGCTGGGTCCCCCCCTCCTTTTTCCCCCTCTTTCGCCTGGCCGCGAACAATCGGGGACCCTGACCGCAACTGCGACGACGGGATCCCCAATGTTCCTTTTCCCTTGCCACGGAACCCCAAGGCCCCCCCGTCCTCTTGCCTCTGGCCCCCGGACCCACAACCCCTGCCCCCTGTCCCCGAAGTCCACTCCCCAAACCCATAACCCGCCGACCGACCACTCCACTGGGGATTTTTGGGAAACGGCCCCCACCCAAAACCCCCCAAAACCGCTCACCCCCTTCTCGTCTCTCCCGACAGGGCCCCAGCGGGCCGGGTCCCACAGTAACCCTGGAGGGGGCCCCAAAAAGGGTCCGCTGGGCCCTTTCCCCCCTTCTTTGATTTTCCCTTTCCCGACCGAGCGGGTCGTTTCCCGAGCCACTGGGGCCCCCTCCCCCGGGGGCCCGAAGGGTTTCCCCTGAGGGGCCTGCCGGGGAAAGCTTCACGGGGGTAACATCCGGGGTCAGCCCGTTGGTGGGCCCAGGGCGGCGCCTAGGGAGCCCCAAGGGCCCCCCAACTTCCATAAGGGGAAAGGGAGGGGGGAGGAACCCCCCCCCACCCCGTTCCCCAAAAATCCCCACCAAAACCCAGCCAATCCGGCCCCCTGGGCGCCTTCACCCCCCCTGAGCCTTTTCCAATAAAGCTTCCACTGCCGGGCATCTTTTTGCCAAAACACGCCCCGCACAGCAAAAAGAGGGGCTTTTCCTTTCCCTTTTTCCCCCCCCCCCCCCTGCGCCGGACTTTCCCCGCGGCGCAGGGCAGCGGGTTTTAAAATACCCCCCGCCCCTCCCCGCCACCGTCACGCGCTCGGGGGCACGTCACAGCCCCGCGCAGCGCGCCAAAAACCCGCGTGCTAAGCCCGCGCGGGCACGCGCCAAACTTTCCCCCCCCACTTGCTGGATCGGGGGAGGCCCCTGTCAAAGTGAAAGGGCCCCCTCCAGGGCTCTCCCACGGCCTTCCCCGCTCTGAAACGTCACCTGGAGTAAAAAAACGTAACTGTACTGTAATCAATTTTTATGTCTGCAGAGCCCGTGTACACAAATATTACCACAAAATGGGCCTGTATTTGGGGGTACTAAATTTGGGCTTTTTGGGAAAGCCGATCAGTAATATGGTTTTTTTTGGGGGGGGATTAAATTCCCGTCAAATTGTGGTGGTAATTTGGGGGGGGTCATGTTTTTTGGGGGTATAAACAGGGCCATATGTTTGCAGTGTTATTTGGGAATTTTGGTTTTGGTTATTTTGGGGAGCCGTTTTGGGAGCAGCCCTGAAAGGGGAGAAATGGTTTTGCTTTCCCTTAATTTTTCTACAATTAAACGACGCATGTCCCCCGGGAAATGTTCGTTGGGCAGGGAGGTGGGCGAGGGGGGGGGGGACAGGGGACCCCCTCCAAAAGTTTGGGTATGGGCCCCCGGGTTTTCTAGTTACGCCCCGGCGCAAGCTTCCAGATTTGAGGATTAAATCTTTGAAATTCCCGCATCTTAAAAGAATAAGGGGCACAGCGCTGGAAAAAAGCAGGGCCCAAAAAACTAGTTTATGTGTCCCACAAGGGGGGGCAAAAATCTATGGAAAAGTTTCCCTTTAAGTACAAAAAGTCCCATTTTCTGTAATTAAATTTTGAAAAAAGCAAAGAAAAACCCCCCGATATGAAGGGGTTTTAAGAAATGCACTGTTTAAAAGTGTTTCCTTTAAATACATTTTGGCCTCCCCAAACCTTAAAAATTCTTGAACCCTTGACTTTTTTATTGGGAAAACCCAAACCCCAAAGGGGGGCAGGGGCTTTTTTAAAAGAAAAGGCTTTTTTAAAGTACAAGTATCCTTATGTAGTGGGCATAGAATGTTATTAAGGTTAAAAAAAAGTTCCATGAAAATTGGGGGTAAAATCTATACCCTAAACCCAAAAAACTGATGAATTGGGTAATTGGGGTTTGATGACATCATACTGTAAAACATATAAAAACTAAAAACTTAAAGTATTTCTTTTTTTTTTTTAAATTTTACAAAGGTAACAATGATTTGGGACCAGTGGGTAAAAAAAATACATTTTTATGGTTTAAACCCATCAATGCTCCATAGGGTTTCGGGTCCCAAAAAAGATCCAGAACAAGTCCCCCTTTAAAAAGGGTCGTTCAGCATTAAAAAACGGGTCCCCCTTTTGTAACGCTGCAATTTATTTTTATTGGGGGTTCCAAGCACACCCTTTTTGGATAAAAATTAAAACAAAAATTTTGGATTACCACTCTTTGCCTTTGGGGTCCTGGGAAATGATTATTACCCCACCGAAACCCCGATCTCCCATCATCCATCTGTCTTGGGGAAAAACATAAAGAGACCCGGTATTTTGGGGCAGATATCCACAGAAGAAACTGTGCTTATTTCTCCAAGAATTTTTTGGAAAAAAACCCCCCGCCAATTTCTTTAAACACGTGAAACCCAGGAGAACGATGCAGTTTGAAGGCAAAGGGGGGTTTACATCAGATATCAAAATTTTATTTTGATTATTTTTGCCAATTTTCTTTACATTTGGTGGGTTAAAACAAAAAAAAAACTATTTAAATATTTTGAAACAAATTTTTTTTTCCACCTGCTTTGGGACTGAAAATGTAGGGTTTCTGATTCGCGTTGCTTTGGGGCCTGAAACCAACTTAAAGGGAAATTCAACAAAAATGAGTTATTGTTTAACTCACTTTTTTTTGTTAAAACGCATTTTTAAAGAATTTTTTTTTTTTCATTTCTTTTAAAAGTTCCAAAATCACTCCAATATTTTATAAAAAATTTTTAAGTCCTGAGTTTTTTTAAATTTGGCCAAATAGGCCTAAAAAATAGTCTGAAACTTTCCCCTTTTTGTAGAGAAAGAATTTTCCCGTTGTCTGCCAATTTTTAACACAAGGGAAGTCCAAAAAAGAAGAGATAGCACAGTTCCCCTTTCACCTCCCTTCACAGTACTCTTCCCAGGTCACAGAGCAAACAAAAAAAACTCCCCCTATAGAAGTAATGGGGGTGAGTCAGTCCCTTTAAGGGTTTCCCAAAAAAAAAAAAAAGGGGGGGGGGGGGGGGGGGGTAAACAACGGGGGGGGGGGGGTTAAAAAAGAGAAGCGCTTTTAAAGGGGTCTCTCTGACGGGTGTTAAACAGGGGAAAAAAAGGCCCCAGTTCCAAAGGGGGAAAAATGCAGGACTTAAGAATTATTAAAAAAATATTGAAAGTATATAAAAAAAAAAAATAAAAAAAGAACCCAAAAAAAGTTAAAAAAAAAACAAGACTTTAATTTGTAATTTTTTTTATGACACATTCCCCTTTTAAATGGGGTTACCTTTTGGGACTACTTTGATGCTTCTTTTAAAACAAAAATTTTACATCTGTGACTTTGGTTTTTGGGGAAAACGCTCTATAATAAATATAAATCCTAGGGGCCCTTTTAAACTATGATTAAAGTCTTAAAAATTTCTTAAAACCCCTTTAAAATATTAAAATACTGGGAAATTTAAAATTTTTCCCAAATTTCCTTTAAAATTAAAATTAAATTTTTGGAATCACCCTTTTATGAAAGAGAACACAACCATAAACCTGAAGGGGGTTTTCAAAACCCCCCAAAACTTCCCAAACCAAAAACCCGGTAGATACTTCGGGGTTAAAATTTTCTTTAGGCAGGGCAGAGGTTTTTGGGGTTTGTGGGAAAACTCTTGAGTTTTAATGTAGGATGCATGGTTGGGGATATTCAACAAGGTGTCATGTACGCAGAGGCACAGCTAAGGGGTGAAGGGGGAGGCAAGTGCCCGAATTCTAGTTAAAGGGGGATGGTGGAGGGGAAATCCCAAAAAGGTTGTCCCTTTTCAATTTTCAGAGCAAAATGGCGTTATATAGGCACATGCCTGAGTGAAGGTTTTCAAGTAGATTAAGGGGGAATTTGGGCAGGGTTTGTCAACAATTGTTTATTTTTCACAGTTTCACAAACTTGAGGTTTTTTATAGTGGGAAAAAGGGTCTCACAGACAAAAGAAAAATTCCCCAAAAAAAAAAAAAATCTTTTTAAAAGTATTCATTAAAAAAATTAACCTTTTTAAAAATAAAAAAGGCCTCACACATATAGCCACTATTTCAAAAATGCAACTGTACAAGTATAAATAACCCGGTTTTATATCAGTACCTAAATACAAACAATTTGGGCAATGCAGCTAAATCACCCGCAAAAAAACATTGTCCAAAAAACCATTAAAACAGGGGGAAGTGCCCCTAAAAGATGGAGGAAAATATGGTCCCAAAAATGTGGTCAAAAACTCAAGGTTCTGAAACCTTGTCCCCAGTAACTCCGTTTTCCCCAATTTGGGCCAGAAAATAAACCCAAAAAAAAAAAAAGCACTATCGCTATCACTATACAAATCCCCAACCAGATTAAAAGCAAGCAAAGCGTTTTCCCCCAAAATATGGTTCCCTCAGGGGATATAAAATTAAAACATCTGTGATGAAAATATGATGGCCCAAATGATTTTCATTATGATTTATAGTTTAAAATCCCGGATTCTAGGTTTCCAGTGATGGTTTGGGGGGTTGGGGTTGGGGTTAGGAACAACAATTTGTGCCTGGCCATTGGGGCTTTTGGGACAAACCAAAACAAGGGCCCAAAATAAAATTTGCCAAAAATAAAGAAAAACCTAGCAACAACGTTTGTTTTAAAAATCCCTTAAAACTGTAAAAACTGAGTTTGTTTTAAAGAACTTTGTTAGTGTTTTCGGTGAAAAGTTATATGGTGTTTGTTTCTTGAAACAATTTTTACTTGGAAAAAGCAAAGGGGATTAAAAGGAAAATGCATTTAAAAAGGTTTAAAAATCCCCATTTTAAAAAATGTTCAACACAAAGTTTTTTAAAATTTTTTGGTTTTATTTTTTTTAAATTTTCCATATCAAATTGCAATGTTTTTTAATAAATTTTTTAAGTCCCGCAGTTTTCACTTTGGCCACCCAAGCCTAAAAAAGTCGACATTTCCTGTTCTGTAAAAGAAAATTCCTTTTAGTTTCCTTTCCCATTAAACAAACCAAAGAGGGGCAAACGAAAAGAAGAAAACCCGTGTGAATAAAATTTAAAACTGGAAACCCACCATCCAAGAAAATTCCAAATTTTTACCCTCTCCTCCCCTTCCCTCACAGTGACTTCTTCCCCGGGCACAGACAAGGGCTAGAAAACTCCCCTATAGAAGGGGAAAGGGGCGGAATTTAGTCTTTTTTTTTTTTTTTTTTTTTTAAATCTCCTAAGTGCTTTAAACCCACTGTAAATCATCCTCTGACTGCTGTTTAAAACAGTGCAAACAAAGCCCAGGGCCAAAGTGAAAAAATGGGAAGACTTAAGAATTAAAAAAAAAAAAAATTTGAAAGTAAAAATGAAAAAAAAAAAAAACCCAAAAAATTTTCCAAAAAAAAGTGTTTAACAAAAAA
>JAODAL010068586.1:0-16742 GCA_025379985.1 Phyllomedusa bahiana
CCCTTTGTAGGTAGTCGGGGGCCCCCTTTGCACGGGGCCCCCCTGAGGTATTAGGGCCCTTTAGGTAGTTAGGGCTCCCTGTAGGTAGTCATGGCCCCTTGTAGGTAGTCAGGGCCCCCTTTCATTACCCAGGGCCCCCTTCCATTAGCCCGCTCCCCCCCTTTAGCTATCCATGGCCCCCCCTTTTAGGTAGCCAGGGCCCCCTTTTTAGGTAGCCAGGGCCTCCTTCAATTAGTCAGGGCCCCCTGTAGGTAGCCAGGGCCCCCCTTTAGGTAGCCAGGGCCCCCTTTTAGGTAGCCAGGGCCCCCTTCCATTAGCCAGGGCCCCCCTCTTAGGTAGCCTCGGCCCCCTTCCATTAGTCAGAGTCCCCCTTTTAGGTAGCCAGAGCCTCCTTCCATTAGCCAGGGCCCCCCTTCTAGGTAGCCAGGGCACCCTTCCATTAGTCAGGGCCTCCCTTTAGGTAGCCATGGCCCCCCTTTTAGGTAGCCAAGACCCCCTTCCATTAGCCAGGGCCCCCCTCTTAGGTAGCCAGGGCCCCCTTCCATTAGTCAGGGCCCCCCTTCCATTAGTCAGGGACCCCCTTTTAGGTAGCCAGGGCCCTCTTCCATTAGTCAGGGCCCTCCTTTAGGTAGCCAGGGCCCCTTTAGGTCGTTAAAAACAAAAACAAAAAAAAAAAGCCACTTACCTTTCACCCGCTCTGGCTCCCGGCTGCTCCAATCTACCCGCCGACCTCTACTGCTGCCCTGCATAGGCGGCGCGGTGCTGTGACGTCACCGCGAGCCTACGTCACTAGTAGGGGCCGGCGCCTGGCAGGCTGAAGGCCTAACGCCTTACACCTGCCAGGGCGGTCAGCGGAGCCGAGCGCTCGCGGCTCTGTGCTCCGCTGACACCGCGCAGTCCCGGGAGTCGGGGACATTGGTCCCCAACTCCCAGGCCGGTCTCTGAGCGCTCTGGACGCGGGCCCAGGCGATCAGTGACCGGATGCGCGGCCGGGCCCCGGGGTGCGGCGGCACTGCCTCCGGGGCCCACAGCAACTCGTGGGGGGCCATCGGGGGATTCACCGATCCCCTGGTGTCCCAGTCTGAGCCTGCTTGTACCAGTTCTCCTGCTCTGTCAGTCTGACCTTGTTGTAGTATATCACCAATAGCACTAGTATATATCCAAACACACTCCAAGGGCTGAACCTCACCAAATTTGGGTTCCCTCTCATAATGAAGAACCACTCTCCTATATCAGAATCTTACAATCACAAAGCATAGAGAGTAACTGGTATATAAAAAATAACAATCTTTATTAATAACATATTAAAATCCTACAAACATAGAACAGGTTTTAAAGGGATCCCATATAAGACAGGTCTATTCACTATAATAACAGTATAGATGTAAGTATAATACTGGGAGGTACATGATATATATGATATAACATCACTCTAGTAAGCTCTACCAAATTGACTGGTATAACGAGCCCTTGGATTAGAAAAGTATATCAAAGCAGTATTGCTGATCTCAGTAGCCCAATGCCTCACCAGTATAAATGGAATAGACCGGTCGCCCCGACGCACGTTTCGCAAGTCTTTGCTTTTTCAAGGGGTATACACGCTCAGTGAGCTCTCCCCAGTTAAATGCTGCCGCGTCTAACACCCACAGCTGGGGCATGATGCGGCGCATGCGCAGAGTTCGGAAGGAGAGAGGCCGATGCCCCACTTCCGGCAGTCCCGCACCAGCGCGCATGCGCGGAAGGCAAGACTTCCGCACATGCGCCCCGCGCGTTAAAGGACGCCGAGTGGGAACCGGCATCCATCTCCCCACACCGCGCACGCGCACTGCTCCCAAAGCGCCGTGAACCAAACCGAGCGTCTAAATTTCAAATAGGAGACTACAAAATACCCTCCGTCACTGGTGTCCAGTCTGTCAAACAGCAATAGAACATAACAGTATCTTACATCACATGTGCATGATCAGTATATTATATCTACACATAATATTTTCATTCGTCGACCTAATATAAATTAACAAACCAAAATATCAGAGAAGGTATCAATGGTGTAATTATTACATGCATTTATAGAGACATAACAACTGTATTGATCATCACTTTTTTCTAAAATTCATCAGACAGCAGTCCTTAAGGTCTTGTTCTCCAATTGTTAGTATATATTATGGATACATGGTCCACGTAGCATATTCCACATCATGCCACAGATCATGATCATGATGATGATCACGAGGAGTATTAAGAGGGCATATAATCGTGCCCGACATACCCCTAGGGACCTTTTACTGCAACAAAGGAATAAGAAGGTGGATAACAACATTCGATACATCACCACTTATAATCAACAATGGACAAAATTACGTGATATTTTAGGCATGCATTGGAACATATTAAAAACTGATCCAATACTGGCGAAGGTGATACCCGAATATCCTATGATGACAGCCAGGAGATCTCCCAATTTGAGAGACTGCCTGGTTAGAAGTCACCATGTAACCCTAAATCGCAATCCATTTAGCACACGAGGTCCCAAACAAGGCTTCTTCCCCTGTAGTAAATATGATAAGAACAACTGTTTTCTCAAATTCCCAATCTACCAGACAATATCAGATATTTCATTATATCACATGTACTTCTAAAAATGTGATTTATATGGCTCAATGTCCATGTTTAAAGAAGTACATTGGTATCACGACACGCGAATTAAAAATTCGCGTACGTGAGCATGTAAGGGATATAGCTGCAGCGAGGGAAGTAGAGGATATTTCCCAATTAAAAACTTTACCCAGACACTTCCTTAAATATCATGGAAGTGATCCAAAATTGTTGAAAGTATGTGGCATTGACCTTATTCACCTTGGAATTAGAGGAGGGAATGTGATGAGATCATTGGAACAAAAGGAGGCAAAATGGATTGTCTCACTTGACACTATGACCCCTAATGAAAAATTGAGCTTCAGCTCCTTTCTTTTAATTTTTCCACCAGATTTTTGTGTCTATGACTCTTGGATTCTGCATTATATATATTTTTTCCTCTTTTTAATCAAATTTTAATCAGTGACTTTTTTCTCCTTTTTAGTTTGCATTGTGATCTGTGGCATGATGTGGAATATGCTACGTGGACCATGTATCCATAATATATACTAACAATTGGAGAACAAGACCTTAAGGACTGCTGTCTGATGAATTTTAGAAAAAAGTGATGATCAATACAGTTGTTATGTCTCTATAAATGCATGTAATAATTACACCATTGATACCTTTTCTGATATTTTGGTTTGTTAATTTATATTAAGTCGGCGAATGAAAATGCTATGTGTAGATATAATATACTGATAATGCACATGTGATGTAAGATACTTTTTATTTCTATTGCTGTTTGACAGACTGGACACCAGTGACGGAGGGTATTTTGTAGTCTCCTATTTGAAATTTAGACGCTCGGTTTGGTTCACGGCGCTTTGGGAGCAGTGCGCATGCGCGGTGTGGGGAGATGGATGCCGGTTCCCACTCGGCGTCCTTTAACGCGCGGGGCGCATGTGCGGAAGTCTTGCCTTGCGCGCTGGTGCGGGACTGCCGGAAGTGGGGCATCGGCTTCTCTCCTTCCGAACTCTGCGCATGCGCGGCATCATGCCCCAGCTGTGGGTGTTAGACGCGGCAGCATTTAACTGGGGAGAGTTCACTGAGTGTGTATACTCCTTGAAAAAGCAAAGACTTGCGAAACGTGCGTCGGGGCGACCGGTCTATTCCATTCATACTTTTGAGGCATTGGGCTACTGAGATCAGCAATACTGCTCTGATATACTTCTCTAATCTTAGGGCTCGTTATACCAGTCAATTTGGTAGAGCTTACTAGAGTGATGTTATATCATATATATCATGTACCTCCCAGTATTATACTTACATCTATACTGTTATTATAGTGAATAGACCTGTCTTATATGGGATCCCTTTAAAACCTGTTCTATGTTTGTAGGATTTTAATATGTTATTAATAAAGATTGTTATTTTTATATACCAGTTACTCTCTATGCTTCGTGATTGTAAGATTCTGATATAGGAGAGTGGTTCTTCATTATTAGAGGGAACCCAAATTTGGTGAGGTTCAGCCTTTGGAGTGTGTTTGGACATATACTAGTGCTATTGGTGATTATTTTCTGTGTTTTCTTCACAGAGTCCAACCCCAAGCATAATATGGACTTTAGGTCACGGGATCAATCCTGGACCACTAAGTTGAACGAAGTGTTCAAAGAGGATCCCAATTTGGTTTTAAATGAGGATAATGCCGAATCCAAGGAGTTAAAAACGAAATGGAAGGAGTTACTCCATAAAAGATTAAAAATCTGGTGGAACAAGGCATTTTTACAAAAATATATATCAAAATGTCTTATCCCTAGGGGCCTCAGAGATAGAGTTCTCCCATCTTTTATGGTTGATGATGTGGTCTTCAGGGAGAAGTGGGAGGAGTTAGCTAATAACTGCTCAAAGGGGTTCATGGATCTCTTGATACAGTTCAATGGAGCCACACTTGACCAAATTGAAGTTGAGATGACTGAAGTTCAAATGAAGATGCAAATTCTCATGACGACGGAAGAGTTGGAAAAATTTAATGCTGACTTGGATAAGGATATAGGCAAATGGGAAAAAGAAATTTGTGACACTAAGTCAAAAAAATTTCAGAGAGATGTCAATGATCTACAATCGGGAAATGTCTATAAATGGAGGCAAAATAGAGACAGGTCTTGGTCTAGATCCAGATCTAGTTCCATGTCTTCAATTATATCTCAAGATAGCCACTTGCGTCTGAGACAAAATAATGAAAGTTCTGATGCTATTCAGAAAAAGACAAAGAATCCCTCTGGACGTGGAAAAAATACTACTCCACGGGAGGCTAATGCCTCAACGCGGAGTAAAATGAAGGTAATTAATTTATCTTCGTATGTACTATCAGATGCCCAGAGAGAGGTGTTGAGTTTGGGGCTTACATTTTCACCAGCTAACCCTTTTAATTTCTTTACAGCCCTAAAGGACTTGCAATTGTTCACAAGGAGATTAATTTTAAAAAAGTTCCATGTGAGTAAAGAAAACCAAGATTTTTCACTATCTGAAGAAGAGAGAAATGCAATCTCTATATTGGGGGAATTAATGGCAGAAAAAAATGAGCCAGTATCAGGTAAATTTCCCTCTCAATTGTGTGCCAGGTCATCTAGGTTTCCCCCCCTTGTCTCTCTGCCCACAAATAGAAATCTTTGTGTGAGATTGGTAATTGCAGACATGAAAAAATTGTCTATTAGGAATGATAGGGACAATCTTACTAAACGTCAAAGAAATGCACTTAAGGAGTTGCAGTCAATGAAGGACGTAGTGTTTAAACCAGCAGACAAGGGGGGGGATATAGTGATCTGGCCGGTTGAGAGCTATGAAAAGGAGGCATTGCGTCAACTTAGAGATCAGAGAACTATAAGAAATATCATTTAATCCAATTGAGAAGTTCTCTAAGGAACTTATGCAATTGGTGGATAAAGCATTCCAACGGGGTATTATCCCCAAAAAAGTATATGATAATCTGATAGTGAGATTCCCTAAAACTCCGACCCTATATGTCCTTCCAAAAATCCACAAAGATCCCGTCAATCCGCCTGGGCGTCCAATAGTGTCGGGAATAGGTGGACGTTGCAATGCTGTTTGTAAGTTTAATGAGCATGATTTGAAACCTTTGGTCGAACTTCTACCTTCATATGTTCGGGACACACAGATGTCCTGAGGCGATTGACGGGATCCATGCTGAGCTGGGATATATCTGGTAACAGAAAATGTTGAAATCCCTTTTATACTAGCATCAGACACAAGATGACTGACAGCATGGAATTTTTTTTTAGATCAAGTGGCTTGGAACCTGACCTGAGTCAATTAATCTTGGATCTTCTTAGATTCATACTTACCCATAATGCCTTTGTCTTCAGAGATCAGCATTATATCCAATGCCAAGAGACTGCCATGGGGGCAGTGAGCGACCCGGCCTACGCAAATTTGTTCCTGGGGTATTGGGAGAGGCAAGTTTTCCAGGAAGACATACCAAATATGGCAGATCAGGTTCAATGTTGGCTGAGGTATATCGATGATGTGCTGTTTTTATGGCACGGGTCGATGCCTCAGCTGACTGAGTTTATGACAAAGTTAAATGCCAATGAATATAATATCAGACTGACATTTAAAGCTGATGTGAGACGTCTTGAATTCCTGGACGTTGCCATAGAAATTGATGAAGACCGAGTCATACAGACAGATGTTTATCATAAGGATACATCGGTAAATAGCCTTTTGCATGCCTCCTCTTTCCACAATCCATCTACAATTAAAGCCATTCCAGTTGGCCAATTTTTACGTATGCGACGCATATGCTCTTCTGATGTAGGTTTTGAGATGCAAGCAAAGGATTTGAAAGAGCGTTTGTGGGAAAGGGGGAAATATAGTAAGAGGAGATTAAGAGGGCATTTTAATCGGCCCGACATACCCCTAGGGACCTTTTACTGCAACAAAGGAATAAGAAGGTGGAAAACAACATTCGATACATCAACCACCTATAATCAACAATGGATAAAATTACGGATATCTTGGGCATGCACTGGGAAAATATTAAAAACTGATCCAGTGCTGGCGAAGGCGATTCCCCGAATATCTATGAGACAGCCAGGAGATCTCCCAATTTGAGAGACTGCCTGGTTAGAAGTCACCATGTAACCCTAAATCGGCAATCCATTTTTGAACACGAGGACCCAAACAAGGCTTCTTCCACTGTAGTAAATGTGTGGCTTGCCCCAATATGAAAGAACAACTGTTTTCCCCCAAAATTTCCCAATCTACCCGAAAAATATCGGATTTTTCATTATATCACATGTACTTCTAAAAATGTGATTTATATGGCTCAATGTCCATGTTTAAAGAAGTACATTGGTATCACAACATGCGAATTAAAAATTTGCGTACGTGAGCATGTAAGGGATATAGCTGCAGCGAGGGAAGTAGAGGATATTTCCCAATTAAAAACTTTACCCAGACACTTCCTTAAATACCATGGAAGTGATCCAAAATTGTTGAAAGTGTGTGGCATTGACCTGATTCATCTTGGAATTAGAGGAGGGAAGGTGATGAGATCATTGGAACAAAAGGAGGCAAAATGGATTGTCTCACTTGACACTATGACCCCTAATGGACTAAACGAAAAATTGAGCTTCAGCTCCTTTCTTTTAATTTTTTTCCACCAGATTTTTGTGCTATGACTCTTGGATTCTGCATTTTATATATTTTTTTCCCTTTTTAATCAAATTTTAATCAGTGACTTTTTCTCCTTTTTAGTTTGCATTGTGATTTTTGGCATTGATGTGGAATATGCTACGTTGACCAAAGTATCCATAATAAAATACTAACAATTGGGAGAACAAGACCTTAAGGACTGCTGTCTGATGAAATTTTTAGAAAAAAGTGATGATCAATACAGTTGTTATTCCTCTATAAATGCATATAATAATTACACCATTGATACCTTCTCTGATATTTTGGTTTGTTAATTTAAATTAGGTCGGCGAATGAAAAAAGTTTATGTGTAGATTTTAATATACGATCATGCACATGTGAGTTTAAAATACTGTTATGTACTATTGCTGTTTTGACAGACTGGACACCAGTGACGGAGGGTATTTTGTAGTCTTCTATTTGAAATTTAGACGCTCGGTTTGGTTCACGCCGCTTTGGGAGCAGTGCGAGTGCGCGGTGTGGGGAGATGGATGCCGGTTCCCACTCGGCGTCCTTTAACACGCGGGGCGCATGTGGGGAAGTCTTGCCTTCCGCGCATGCGCGCTGGTGCGGGACTGCCGGAAGTGGGGCATCGGCCACTCTCCTTCCGAACTCTGCGCATGCGCTGCATCATGCCCCAGCTGTGGATGTTAGACGCGGCAGCATTTAACAGGGGAGAGCTCACTGAGCGTGTATACTCCTTGAAAAAGCAAAGACTTGCGAAACGTGCGTCGGGGCGACCAGTCTATTCCATTCATACTGGTGAGGCATTGGGCTACTGAGATCAGCAAACTGCCCCAAATACTTCTCTAATCTTAGGGCTCGTTATAAACCAGTCAATTTGGTAGAGCTTTCTAGAGTGATGTTATATCATAAAATATCATGTACCCCCCATATTATACTTACATCTATACTTTTTATTATAAATGAAATAAGACCTGTCTTATATGGGATCCCTTAAAAAAACCTGTTCTATGTTTGTAGGATTTTTAATAGTTTTTTAAATAAGATTGTTATTTTACATACCAGTTACTCTCTATGCTTTGTGATTGTAAGATTCTTGTTGTAGTATATGTATGATCTTTTATACACTGGATCACCTGTGAATTTTTCCTACATTTTTACTGCAAGACTGCAGGTAGAAGTCTTTTTATGGATTGAAAACAATGTTGTTGTCTTCTAGAAACATTGCCTTATTTATACTTAGGTTTTATCTAGAATTACAGTTCCATTCCATTCACTTAAAGGGGTTTGTTTTAGCTGCTACCTTTGTAATCTATACTGTACAGCTCATTTCCAGTGACGAGAGCTCCTCTGTCCTGGCCGCACATGCTCAGACACCCCCTCTCCTCTCAGGCAGTTAGTGTCAGTCTCTTCCCTGCCTAGTAATAACACACACTCACTCACTGCTGTGCGAGTGTTGAACCCCGGGTGCTGTCAGTCTACTCCTGTCTTCTATACTCCTTTAGCAATTAGGCAAACAGTGAAAATAAATAAAAAGAGACCTCAGGTATGTGCATTGAGACCAAAAAGAAAATCCACATGTTTGGTTCTTGGAGGGATTTGAACCTAGGACCCCTACGCTGAAATGCAGAAGAGCTATCCACTCAGCTACATTGTAGCTACTGACAGCTCTTTACATAGACAGGCTTTTGTTTGACTAGAGAGCATACTGTGGGAAAGGCATTTTGATGTCAAGCCTGCTGGGTCACATTAAATGCAGTTCAAACAAATCATACACATCCTCTTTTGACCACACTGATAGCTGAAGCAGGACAAAACAGGAATGAAATGCCTTTGTGGCAAACCCTTTTAAATGGGGTTAGAGCTAAGCTGCTGCAGCACATGCACCATGTGGCCAGAAGTGATGCTGTTTCAAGAAGAAAGTCACAATGTTTTTGGAATCTAACACAACCCCTTTATTAGGGCGCGTTCTCACGGCACAGCACAAATACAGTCCGGTTTGCAAGGTATTTGTCCTGTTTTGCGGAGAAAAGCCCTCCCCCTTCACATTGGCTTGCACAGATTCCGTCCGGAAACCGGACAGAAGATTGTGCTTGCACAATGTTTTGTGGCCGGACCGCGGGCGGAAAAACCGCCGGACGGAAAACAAGTACAGTGGGGACTGCTGCACGGGTTTTCCATAGAGCCCCATTGTGCTCATTTTCGGACGGTTTTTCAGGCGGTCTGAAAAATCGGCCGATAACCCGTGCCAGGGGGACATGCCCTTAAGGTACCACAAAGGAAACTGTTTAATGACGTCTGACTCTACTGTGTCTGCAAAAATTAGATACATCAATGTATAAGAAAAAACATTTGGTAAATTAACTAAATTATCCCAAAAAATTAATTGAAAGATTAAGAAAGAAGAGCTATGCTGTTGACTTGCATGTTATTTTTATGAAAGGAATAAGCATGGACTTGATTTTTACAGCTGAGCAGCAGCAATTTTGGGTGGGAGCATTTTAGGGGGAGGCAATATCTGTATTCAACTCCCTTCCCTTGTCTCTAAGTTAATTAGGTGAGCATAGACCTGTAAGAAAAGGAGTCAGGGTAGTAGAGGGAGTCACCATAATACCCCATCTTCAAATCATTTCCAAATAGCACTAATGCGCTTCTGAAACCTAATTTCACAATTTACCGGCAGCCAGGCTGGAAGAAAATAAAATAATAATAATTTGTAGCCTCTGGACAACAAACTCCGCTTTTCTTCTGAAAAGGTAATTAGCCCCTTAAAAAAAAGGGAAAAGAAAAACGCCATCTCATATTAAGCTAAAATCTCATCAGAAGAGAAAGAGGCCCTCATTACAGGTAATTACGCAGGAATTAGAAACATCATTTAACTAAATGAGTGAATAATACCGCAGAGATTGAGGGAAACTTGGTACACTTCTGCAGAACACTCTAAGTCGCATTACAAAAATTGTTCCTCTTTAATGGAATAATTCCTTTTTCTCGTCTGAGCGGCTTTCAGAAAAAAAAAAAAAAACTACTGAGACTGCAGCCGGAGAGGGACTAAAAGGAGCTGACATGTAAAAGCCATCTCTGCAGGAGAGTGGGATTATAAAGAGCTCCTCAGACAGCATAATGAGGCAAATTAAGCTAAGGGCTGCAAGAAGGAAGAAAGGAAAAACGCAAGCACTGTTTGATGATGATTATTGTTATTATTATGAATATCGAGCTCGTTCAATGAAGAATCTGTTCCAGGGGCTATGTAAGAAGATGGAACTAGAAGGCAGAGGTTACGTCTGCTTCATAAATCAAAATCTATGACTGTGACGGTAATAGGGCACCCCTGGACTCGGTGACACCATCGTATGATATGGTTAACCCTTCTTCTGACCCACATGCATGTACTACTATGACAAGTGGAGTAACAGAGATAAGACTGGCAGAATAAATACCTCCAGCAATCTATTGTGGCAGTTTTGTTAATCCTAATCTAAAGGCAATAATACCCCCTCCCCCCCCCATCCAGTTTTAAAGAACTGTGTTGGAGTATCAGTAAAATGAGTAGAGATAAAGACACCAATGCCTTACTCGGATGAGGAAATTATATCCTTTTTTAACTGTCTGCAGTATGGATTTAATACACAGTTGAAACCAAAAGTTTACATACACTATATAAAAAGACACATCTGCATGTTTTTCTCACTGACATGAAATCAGAATAAACCTTATCGTTTTTAGATCAATTAGGATTCCCAAAATTATTTATATTTTCCAAATGCCAGAATAATGAGAGAGATAATTTTTTAAGGCATTTTTTTTACTTTCCACAAAGTCAAAAGCTCCCATACATTTTATTAGTATTTGGTAGCATTGCCCTTAAACTGCGTGACTTGGGTCAAACATTTTGGAAATCCTTCCACAAGCTTCTGACAATAGTTCGTAGAAATTTTGGCCCATTCCTCCTGACAAAAATGGCGTAACTGAGCCATGTTTGCAGGTCGTCTTGCTCACATCTGCCTTTTTAGCTTTGCCCATAAATTTACAATAGGATTGAGATCAGGGCTCTGTGATGGCGACTCCAAAAGATTGACTTCGTTATCCTTAAGCCACTTTGTAACCAGTTTGGCAGTATGCTTCGTTTCATTGTACATTTTATACCCAAGGGTATATTATCTTCTGTTTCTGGGGTAATTCTGAATAAAATACAGGGTGTGTATTTCTGCCCCATACACACCTGAAATCCATCAACTTCAGTCTGTGAGGTATTTTAATCTGTGGCCAAGAGTTAATTTATCTACGTTTTGTGGGGAATCCAGTGTTTGTGTATTTCTGCCCTACACACGTTTCAAATCTAGCCAGTTCAGTCTGTTTTGATATTGCTATCTGTGGCAAACAGTTATTTTTTTTCATTTATTGTGGGGATTCTGTTAAATGCTGATACATGTAGACCCCCCTCCCCCCAAAGAGTGAGAGGGTGTCATCAGTAATTTTGCATTGACGTCACTAATGATTTTGCCCTTCCTTTGATCCTTCAGTGTCCGCTTTCAGTCGGTCAATAATCCATTATTGCTAAAGCCAAAAAGAAACAGGAGTTGATCCAAAAGATAATAAGTAAATGGAATATTTACATGTCTTCTGTGTTTTGTATCCACTCCTGCTTTTGGCTATCTAAACTTCAGACAATCCTGATGCAAACAAAAAAACATATCATACTGGCTTTACAGCTTCTCCGAAGACACAATCGGTTGTGTTTGTCCTTTTCATTCCTTCTGACAGATTAAAAGAAGGGGAAAACCAAACATAGTGGCAATGTCATAGAGTGGTGGAGGGTGGAAACAGCATTAGGAAACCACAGGGTGGTCGAGTGAGAGAGTGGTCAGTTGGCAGCAGCATGAGTAGGCCACAGAGTGGCACAATGACATAGTGTGGAGGTGGCGGCAGCATGAGTAGGCCACAGAGTGGCACAATGACATAGTATGGAGGTGGCGGCAGCTTGAGTAGGCCACAGAGTGGCAAATGACAGATTGTGGAGGTGGCAGCAGCATGAGTAGGCCACAGAGTGGCACAATGACAGATTGTGGAGGTGGCAGCATTATGAGTAGGCCATAGATTGGCACAATTACACAGTGTGGAGGTGGCGGCAGCAACAGCAGCAGCATCAGGCTGGAGAGTGGCACAATGACATAATTTTGAGGTGGCGGCAGCTAGGTGACATAATGAGGAGGTGGCAGCAGCATCAGCATGAAGCCAGAGAGTGACATGGTGACATAGCCTGGAGGTGACAGCAGCAGCATGAGGAGACATTAGTGATGTGGAGGCAGCAGCATCAGAAGGCTACATAACGGCCCAGTGAAGAGTGGGAAGGTGGGTGGCAATTCCAGTCCCTGGTAAAGATGGTGGATGGTAGAAGGAGCAGCTGGTAGCAGATGTGTGGCATCAGGCGGGTGGCAGCATCAGAATAGTAGCTGAGGCAGGTAGCCAAAAGAATCCATGGTTCAGGGTCTGCTTCAGATGCTGCTGCTGGTGGGTACCTAAATCACTAGGGGGTGAAGAAAGCTGCTCATCAACAAATCCAGACTCAGGTTGCTGCTGATGGAGAAGGTACTGCTCCTAGCCTCCCATCCACCCACAGCAGCTGTGGCAGTGGAATATGAGCGCTGAGGAACCCCCGGTCAGACCTGCTAGAGGATGGATGATGGCGCAGATAAGAAGCAGCCAACTGACTACATAGGATGTCTCTATAGTACTTGAGTTTTTCCTCCCTCTTGGCAGGTGAAAAAAAGGCTCCCATTTTGGACTGGTAGCTAGGGTCCAAGACGGTGGAAAGCCAGAAGTCATTCCTCTGCCGGATGGTGACTATTTGGTTGTCACTACCCAGGCAAATCAGCATGCATCGCGCCATCTGCACAAGTGAATCTGAGGGACTCGGTGCCTCCATCTCCACTGTATACTGCCATGGTGTGTCTGGGTCATCTGCCTTGTCTTGTTTATCTCCCTCTAACTCTTCCAGCTGCTCCTGTGCCTCCTCTCCTGTCACCTGGCTAGAAAAATCACTCATTTCAACAGACATCAACGACTCCAGACTCAGGTTGCTGCAGACAGAGCTGGTACTGCCTCTACAACTCCAGCCCCCCAAAGCAACCGTGGCAGTGGTACGTTACTGAGAAACCACCCAGTCAGACCTGCGAGAGGGTGGACAATGGCGCAAATAGATCACTATCAATGGCTGCATTCTCTCACCGGCTCCGCAAGTTCGCTGACTTGGGATAACCTTTAACTCCAATCTGGCCTTTCAAACCGCACATCCAAACCCTTACCCTTGCCCACACCTGAAAAATATCTTCCGAATCCGCTCATTCCTTCATCTCACGCCTAGACTATTGCAACATCCTTCTCTGTGGCCTCCCATCTAGCACCCTCGCTCACCTTCAATCCATCCTTAAATCTGCTAGGGGCAATGCCAACTAAAGGTTGTGTCCGACAAACCCACTGACTCTTTGCCGAGGTTGTCAGATGTCATCTGGGAAAAAGTGGATTACCTAGTCAACCATTCAAGAACCGTTGGCTTGGTGGTCAACACACAGCCGCTAGATGACACTGGTAGCTCTGGCCTCATGAAGTGACCCCTGCTGTGACGTCCCCTTAATGTGCTGTGACTTGTGCCTGTACCAGGAACCTACTATTGCGTTCCGCAGACAGGAAATAGCTGTTTTTAACGCTATTTGGGTCGAAACGATTTTTTGCTGAAAATTCGATGAATTCGGCGAACAATTCTTAGCGGAAAATTTGGCGAATTTTTTCAAAATTTGCCTATCTCTAACTATAACCAGATACAGTGCTGTTCTGATTTTCCATTGTTTAGGAGGTAGAGGAGATTTTATCTGCTGCTTGCGTACACAAGTTTCTCTAGGTTACCGACCATCTCCCTCTGCTCTCATTGCTCCAGCTGCTCTGTCCGACCATGTTGATGTCATTCCCTGCTGAGTATTATATCCAGCACAGGAGCTTTTTTACCTATGCTACTTACAAATTGTAACGTTTAGAGCACTGTAGCCTTTTGCCATTCTGTCTACACCCTTCTGTTAGTCACGTCTCTCTAATAGAATCAGCTAGGAATAACTAAGCCAAAATGTCAGTCACTAATGTAGAACCACCCAAAGCCTGAAAAGGAAGTGTGAGTCTGAAACTGGTTGCGAAAAGCCGGCTCTGTGAAGCAGCCAGATGAGAAAACCCCTTTAAGGATTTATAGCACAAAGATACGGCATCTTTGATTGAGCAAGCTGCGGTGGTTTTGGAGGCTTTTCTCCCTTTTTTTTTACTCTGAAATGAAATAAAGTTATTGTCTTTTCTCCACATTTTCATATTCTTAGATATTCTTAGATAATCATTTTTCTTACATTAAGCATATAAAATTATTGTTCTGTAATATTCTTCAGATCTTAAAAAAAGAAAGAACAAGTTCTCCTGGTCTATGAAAGGCAAAAGATACTTTTGATAATAAAGGGGAATTTAACTTGTGTGACTATTTCATGGACTATAATGAGGTGTAGCTCTAATACAGACAAGCACTGCATTTCTTCTATCCTCCTGGCTGAACTTATCGTGACCAGAAAATAGTTTTTAGAGTTACACGTTCAATAATATAATCCTGAACAAGTTTAAATGAGCAGGTTAGTGTTAAAATAATCCAGTTCCACTGAGGAACTGAAGACCAGAGAGAAGGTCTAAACCTTGAGGTCGCAAACATAAATCTTTTGATCCATCTATCCTCCACCAGAGCACAGTTGAAGAACCTACAGCCAATACCTGGACTTTTACTAGGTCTAAGGCCTAAATCTAAATCTCTTAAAGAAAATCTAAATTGTTTTTCTAATTCAATTCTTAAAAAATATCTTATGTTACTTTCTACTTGCTTTGTTGTAGGGTAGAGATTACCCCTTTCCTCTGAGCTTGGATCCTTCAGGATCTAGGTCTAGATGAAATATGGGACACTGAGACGGAAGATCCCATCTGAATGGCAAGGGGAACAGATATTCCAGGGCTAACTTGCGAAACAAAGGAAACGGAGCTGTATTTTTGGCCAATCAAAATAAGAGATGTGGTTTATTTCTGAATTTTGGGGATAACTTTGGAGATAGGAGAAAGGAAAGGAAAAGTGTAAGTGACCTCCATAAGACCCGGCATAAAGCATCCTTCAGATGGAGAGAGAACAGGTCTTTCTTGTTGTGGCAAAGAGGTCCACTGATGACGTGTGATGGAATATATTCAGGTTCAAAGACCACTTCTATTTAGCCAGATACTTTCTACCCAGATAAGCTGAAGCTGTGCTTTTCTTCCCTTTTAGATAGACCGCAGTCAAGAAGAAAGGATTTTTTTCTCTGCCCATAGACATGATTTGTGAACTACAGTCTGGAGAAGACAAGACCCGGTACATTCCCTCTTTTATTATTTAATTTTCTGTATGCTATCTACTTTTATATGAATATGAGATGTATAATGGTATAAGAGATAATGCTGTCCTGGGTTTTTTTTGTCCTTTTTATCTCCAGAAGAGAAGAGCCTGAAATAATGTTCTTGGCCTATCCGTTCATGTGGAACTAGGACAACTTCACCTGTAGGGACTCCACATCTTTTTCTACATGTTGTTACTCTGATGATTGATGCGTTATCAGAAATTTGGGGGTGGGGAGGGGGAGAGGCATTCCATCTTGTATCCTGATTTAATTATCTAAAGAACTGAAGAATATCTTCATTGATGATAAAGAACCAAGGGCCACATGTATGAAAACTATCTAGGTCTAAAATTCACTTTGTTGCCCATAGCAACCAATCAGAGCACCCCTCTCATTCTTCTAGAGCACTATATGAAATGAAAGGGGCGCTCTGATTGGTTACTATGGGCAGCAAAGTGAATTTTAGACCTAGACAGTTTTCATACATGTGGCGCCAAATGTCTGTCCCCCACCACCATCACTCTCGCTTTACACTTGTAATTAAGAAGAACCTTTTACCTGAATGTAGTCTTTAAAGATTGTAGTGTCTTCAGAATCAAAAAGGAATGTTTTTAAATTTTCTATGGACATCTAATCATTATTCAGAGTCTTCCCATTCATCCTTGACTTGTTTTTCATTTGTTAAATCAACCAGGAATACCGTACCTTCCTTTGTGGGACCTAAGGCCCCAAAATTGTTATCCTGAACCAGACAAGTCTTCTTAATCACTTCAATAGTCATAATAACTTCCAAAAACTTTAACAGGTTTGTCCTGTGAAAAAAAATCTTTATCTTTATTCCAATTTTCTGTCAAAAGCCCTAAAAAACAATATAGTGGAAAATAGGGTGAATATGTTTCGAGCTGTAATAATATTTGAATTTATGTTCTGTGCTCACCCTTTGGGGTTGTGGTGATTCAACTACCTGACAAAGCATTGAATATATCTGCGTACAAATGGTGCTGGGGACTTTTTTTCACTCCCAATGCATTGCCTATCTCACAGAGA
>JAODAL010068587.1:0-16742 GCA_025379985.1 Phyllomedusa bahiana
TTTTTTTCTTTTCAGCAAGCTTTGGATGACTATTTGCAGTTAAAATTTTAATAAGCATTTTGTATCACCACAGGTTATTTGCCAAAAATACCTTTTTTTTTCGTATCATTTCAGAAGTGTTTTTTTCACTTTTTCCCGGCAGCTTGTTTAAAGGCACCTTGCGTTAATTTGAAAAAAGCAATTTTTTTGTCACACAGGTGAATTATAGGTGCCAAAAAAATACCCCTTTTTTTTTTCCGTTTTTACATTTTGACAGGTGTTTTTTTTACTTTGGTCGTCAGCTTTGTTGATAGGTTCTTTTTTTTTGAATAAAGCTTTTGTGTTTACCCGGTTTATGATGGGGGCCAAAAAACCTTTTTTTATTTTGTTACTTTGGGGAAGGTGTTTTTTTCCTTTGGAGTCAAACTTTGTTGTGGGGGTCAAGCTTTTTTTGTAAGTTTTGTAGTCCCCAAAGGGAATTTATAGGTGCCAAAATACCTTTTTTCGTTTACTTTCAGACAGGTGTTTTTTTTCCTTTTGGTCAGTCAAACTTTGTTGTGACTCTTTGGCAGTTAAATTTGAATTTTCGAAATTTTGGGGGTACCCAATTGATAGGGGCCAAAAAAAACCTTTTTTTATCCTTTTTACATTTCAGGTGTGTTTTTTTCACTTTTTGGGGCAGCTTTGTTGTAGAGCCTTTGCAGTTAAAATTTGAATCCGCAATTTTTTGGGCACCCAGGTGAAAAGATAGGTGCCAAAAAAAAACCTTTTTTTTATCCGTATACTTTAGAAAGGGGTTTTTTTCCCTTTTGGTCAGTCAAGCTTTGTTGATTGGTGATAGATCTACTTTGCAGTTAAATTTGAATATACAGCATTTTGTAGTCACCACAGGTGAATTGATAGGTGCCATACAAGACATTTTATTATCCCGAATACTTTCAGACAGTGTTTTTTTTCACTTTTGGTCAGTAAGCTTGTGTTGATAGATCTACTTTGCAGTTAATTTGATTACAGGCAATTTTGTAGTCTACCACAGGTTGATAGGTGCCAAAAAATACCTTTTTATTATCCCCTATACATTTCAGATAGTTGTTTTATTTTCACTTTGGCGCAGGCCAGCTGTGTTGTAGAGCCACCTTGCAGTTATATTTGAATCAAGCAGCAACTTTGTAGTCACACAGGTGTACTGATAGGTTGCATAAAATACCTTTTAATATCAGTATTACTTTTCCAGGACAGGTGTTTTTTTTTCACTTTTGGTCAGTCATGCTTTGGTTCATAGAACTACTTTGCAGTTAACTTGAATACAGCTATTTAGTAGTACCACAGGTGAATTGGATAGGTGCCAAAAATTACCTTTATTATCCGTATACATTTCAGACGGTGTTCATTTTTTTCACTTTTGGGGTCAGTCAAGCTTTGTTGATAGATTTACTTTGCAGTTAAATTTGAATACAGCAATTTTGTCGTCACCAAAGGTTGATTGTGCCAAAAAAATCCTTTTATTTATCCCGTTATACATTTCGGACAGGTTGTTTTTTTCACTTTTGGTCAGGTCAAGCTTTTGTTGTTGATAGATCTACTTTTGCAGTTAATATTTGATATTAAGCAATTTTGTAGTCACCACAGGTTGATAGGTGCAAATAAAACCTTTTATTTACCCTATACATTTCAGATTCGTGTTTTTTTACTTTGGCGCGGCCAGCTGTGGTGTGAGGCCTCCTTGCAGTTTTAATTTGAATTTAGCAACTTTGTAGTCCACCACAGGTGTGACTGACAGGTGCAAAAAATTACCCTTTTATTATCCTGTATACATGTCAGGACAGGTGTTTTTTTTCACCTTTTGGTCAGTCTCAAAGGTTGTTGTGATAGATATACTTTGCAGTTTTAAATTTGATTATTCGGAATTTTGTAGTCACCACAGGTGAATGATAGGTGCCAAAAAATACTTTATTATCCCGTATACATTTCAGACAGGTGTTTTTTTCACTTTTGGTAGTCAAGGCTTTTGTTGATAGATTCTACTTTGCAGTTAAATTTGCATACAGCAATTTTTGTAGCATCACCAAGGTGATAGGTGCCAAAAATACCTTTTATTATCCCGTATACAGTTCCGGTACGTGTTTTTTTTCACTTTGGCGCAGGCCAGCTGTGTTGATAGAGCCACCTTGCAGTTAAATTGAATCCAGCAACTTTGTTAGTCACCACAGGTTTTACGGATAGGTGCAATATTCCTTTTAATATCCGTTTATACTTTCAGGAAGGTGTTTTTTTTTCACTTTTGGTCAGTCAAGACTTTGTCATAGAACTACTTTGCAGTTAAATTTGAAATACAGCAATTTAAGTTGTCCACCACAGTGGTGGAATTGATAGTGCCAAAAAAATACCTTTTATTAATCCGTAACATTTCAGGAGGTTGTTTTTTTATTTTTTTTTTAACTTTAGGTCTGTCATAGCTTTGTTGATAGATCTACTTTGCAGTTAAATTTGAATACAGTAATTTGTAGTCACCACAGGTTGAGTAGGTGCCAAAAAATACATTTTTATCCGTATATTACATTTCAGACAGGTGTTTTTGTGTCTTTTTGGTCAGTCAAGCTTTGTTAGATAGATCTACTTTGCAGTTAAATTTGAATACAGCCATTTTGTAGTCACCAAAGGTTATTTGCCAAAATACCTTTATGATCCCGTATACATTTTCTGATTCGTGTTTTTTCTCTCATGGCGCAGGCCCAGGCTGTGTTGTTAGAGCACTTGCGTTAAAATTTGAATTTAGCAAATTTTTAGGTCACCACATGGTGTACTTATAGGTGCCAAAAATTCCCTTCTAATATCCGTAATACATTTCAGACAGTATGTTTTTTTTCACTTTCGGTCAGTCTATGCTTTGTTGTGTTAGATCTATTTGCAGTTTAAATTTGAATAAAGCAATTTGGTAGTATCCTCAGGTGAAATTGTTGGTGCAAAAATACCTTTTTATTATCCTTTATACATTTCAGACAGGTGTTTTTTTTCACTTTCGTCAGTCAAGCTTTGTTGGATAGATCTACTTTGCAGTTAAATTTGAATTCAGCAATTTTGAGTCACCACAGGGAATTGACTAGGCTGCAAAAATTACCTTTTTATTATCCCGTATACATTTCAGGACAGGTGTTTTTTTTTTTTTCACTTTGTTGGTCAGTCAAGCTTTGTTGATAGATCTATTTGCAGTTAAATTTGAATACAGCAATTTTGTAGTCCACCACAGGTTGAGAGGTGCCACAAAAAACCTTTTATTATCCCTATACATTTCAGATTCGTGTTTTTTTCACTTTCGCGCAGGCCAGCTGTGTTGATTAGGCCAACCTTCAGGTTAGTTTGAATCTGCAACCTTTGTAGTCAACACAGGTGTACTGATAGGTGCCAAAAATACCTTTAATTTCCGTATCTTTTCAGACAGGTTTTTTTTTTCACTTTTGGTCAGTCAAGCTTTGTTCATAGTAGGAATTCTTTTGCATTTAAAACTTGAATACAGCAATTTTGTCGTCACACTGGTGAATTGATAGGTGCCAAAAAAGTACCTTTTAATTTATCCCGTATTACATTTCGGTAGGTGTTTTTTTTTCACTTTGGTCAGTAAGCTTTGTTGAATAGATCTACTTTGCAGTTTTAAATTTGAATTCAGCATTTTTTTAGTCACCACTGGTTGATAGGTGCCAAAAAATACCTTTTTTATCCGTTATGACATTACAGACAGGTGTTTTTTTCACTTTTGGTCAGGGTCACAAGCTTTGTTGATAGATCTACTTTGCAGTTAAATTTGAGAATACAGCCAATTTTTGTAGTCACCAAAGGTTCGACAGTGCCAAAATACCCTTTTATTATCTGAATACATTCGATACGTGTTTTTTCTAACTATGGCGCAAGGCCAGTGTGTTGATAGAGCCACTTGCAGTTAAATCTTGAATTTGGCAAACTTTGTAGTACCACAGGTGTACTGATAGGTGCCAAATACCTTTCTTAATATCCGTTATACATTTCTGACAGGTGTTTTTTTTTGACTTTTGGTCAGTCAAGTTTGTTGTTAGATCTTACTTTGCAGTTTTAACTTTGAATACAGCAATTTTGTAGTCTCCCAAAATTGTAGGTCCCAAAAAAAACCTTTTTTTATCCCTTTAAAAATTTCAGACGGGTGTTTTTTTTTACTTTTGGCCTAAGCTTTGTTGATAGATCTACTTTCTTAAAATTTAAAATAAAGAAATTTTTTGTATCCCACAGGTAAATTGATGGGTTTTAAAAATATTTTTATTACCCGTTAATTTCAATACTGTTTTTTATTTTGGCGCGGGCCAGCTTGTTTTTATGGGCGACCTTGCATTTAATTTGAACCAGCAATTTTTTTTTTGATTTGAGGGTTTTAGGAATAGCTTGATTTCCCTTTTTTAAAAAAAAAGGAACCCCAAAACTCTTTCCATTACCTTCTCAAAAAGTTTTACTTCTGAATATGGAGAAAAATTCAGGGGGAAAGCGAGAAAAGAGGGGGGTGGGACATGGGGTAAGGTAGAGGGAAGGTGCTCCTTCCGTCGGCACAACACGCATGCCACGGATCGCATTTGCAGGCCGTCGGGCCTGTCATCGCTGGCGGGCCGGAAATTCAAAAACAAACGCGCGCCAATTTTTTCTTCATGGTTAATGCAACCTGCATCCAGCAGTCTTACCTCCTGTCCTCCCATCACGGCCACAAATGTCGTCATCACATCACCAAAATCCGCCAACATGAAGCACCCAAAAATGTAAACTCGGGGACCCACCACTGTGGATAATCCTTTCTAAAGACCTCTTTGATGACAAAATGGGGTTGGGGGGTCAGAAGGCATTTAAAAAATCAAGGGGCCAAAGGGGATGATTTTTCTCCTACCCCAGTTACTGAGCCATCAAGGAAAAAGAACGGTCAATCACAAAATCCCAGGGGGTCGCAACGCCTTGCAGTCCCTCTTCTTGTACCCCGAGCTCGGGAGCAGAATGTCGGACGACGAAGTCACCTGTGTTAAATGATGATGACGACATTGCGGATCCAACGGGGTTTTTTCAGCAGAATTTGTTTTGCGAGGCTTCATCACTGGACGAGGAGAAGACGATGGGGTTGTCAGTACGGGCCCCCGAATAAAAAAGGGGAAAAGGCGTCGCAAAGTCCGCTGAATAAAATTCCGCCACCAGGGTCAGGGGGAAACCCCGCCCTTCGCTTACCCGTAAAAAAGGTCAGGCCCTCTCAAGCCTGGGCCTTCTTTGAGCAAGCCTCTGATTCACCCAGCATGTATTGCCGTCTTGCCGTAAACGCAAAGAAAGGGGCAAGAATTTAGTGTTTAACCCCACCAACATGTCTATAAAATGCGCAATGATGGTTGAAAAGGAGGAAACCTTTGGGCCAAAAAGGGCCAGACCGCGTCGGGCCCCAAACCCATGTCAACCCCTGTTCCCCTCCTCCTCCCCCGCCACCCCCAGCGTTTCCTCATGCCCATGTTTCAGTCATGATCGGGACGCCTCCGCTTCACCTCCACCGAGAACCACCACCCCCCAGATACCAATCCTACCCATTCTCCTTCCGCCATTGCGACCTGCACCCCGAACAGGGCCCTTCTAGCACCACCCTTTCTGTTTTCCGGGTTTGGGAACAAAAAACACTTTAACCCAAACCATCCAAAGCCAAAAGCCTAAATGCGGATTGCCAGGTTTTTTGGGCCTTGGAAAATGTTGCCTTTCCGTCTGGTGGAACTAATGGGTTCCGCCACTCAGGGCCCTTTTGTTCCCACAATACCGATCCCGAGCAGCATTTTTTGCTAAAAAAGCCCCCTGCCCGGGCCACCAAAGGTCATCAAAATTTCAAGCGCGTTGTCTGCATCTGTGGCCCGAAAAGTCCACTGACCACCGAAAATGGACTGTAAGCAGGGCCCAAAGGCCACTATATCTCTGTGACAGCTCACTGGGGTGGCGGGGTGGATTCTCGGTGGGGGGGTGGCTCTCGGCTGGCGCCGCTCTTTCAAAACGCAGGGATGGTGCGGGGTTCTTTTCCCCCAAAAGCCCCTCGGGTGGCTCATGTGCCCAGAAAAACCCGGGCCGGGGGTTTGAAAATTAATCTGTTTTGGAGACCGTCCACACGGTCGGGACTGGGGGACGGCTCCCCGCAACGAACCGAGCGCGGGCGGGGTGCCAAGAACCTTGTGCCGGAAAGGTTGTGCTTTAAACGGCCAAAATTTTGGGCCGCCCTTAAGATCGGGCTGGACCATCCCTTGCCGGGCATTTTCATAACCTTGTCGCCCAAAAATTTCAAAAGAGCTCCCCGGGGTCTTACCCCCTGCGGGAAAATGCTCGAAGTCTAATTTCCACTTCCGCCTTTCCCCACCCGCTTCTCCCGTTTTGCTGGGGCCCCCCCGTCAACCTCTCATTGTTGACATGGAAAACATCTGGAATTCCACCCCCACATGCTCCAGCTTTTTGGCAGAACGGAAATCCCCTTCACAGTACGAAGTGACAAATGGGCCTGACAACCGGGGCGCGGACCTCGGGGTGTTGAGCCATCGAGAGTGGGCAGTTAAAAGCAGCAACCTTTTCCTTTGCCTTTTGAAAAACCCACCAAAATGGTCAGTGGGGAAAATCCCCTTTTGTCCATACTTGGGTGATCTTAGTTCGGGAACGATCATTGGACCCTTGAAACAACAGGTCCCGCCACAGGAGGAGGAATGAACAGATGGGGACCGGGCCTTTTTTCTCCGTCGAATCCAAAAGGGGCCCACTTTTTCACATTTTCATCTGTTTTCATTAGGGGGTTTTCGGGTCCAGGGCTAGTCAAGGGGCCTCACTCCGGTGCATCTCTCGGGCAGTCAGGGTTTTGGAAGCTATCCCGGAGGAAGCGGAGGAGGGGGAGGAGGGATTTTCCCAGACACCGACTTACCGACGTCCCGCCTTGGAAAGGGTTGCGCAATTTGAGCCCGGGGGAGGGGTTTAAGGGAAAATCGTTTCTAATTCCCTCATCAGAGGCTTGGGAAAACAAGCCACTCCCTGAGTGCTTTTGGGTGCTCCTTTTTCCCCCAAAGATCCCGCATTTTAAGGCCCTCAAAATAAACAACAGTTATGGTGGCCCCCCCCCTGGGGTCCCCGGTACAAAACAAAACTCAGCACTTTCCTTCCCCCCACCCAAATAGAGAGAAAAGCAGGGAAAAAGGGGACCTTTCTGATTGACAAGGGAGACATCTGTTGCTCGCTTTACGTGCCCAAAAGTCACGGTGGAACAAAGTCAGCGACGTGACGCAGTAAAAAAAAATACCGTGCGGCAGCAGCACAGGCAAGGTGGCAGAAGCCTAAAGGGGGAAACCTCTGGCAATCTTATTTACCACCTCCCCACGCCCTGCAAAGCAGGGCAAAACCCCAACCACAGAGCCAGCTTAAGATCATGGTCACACTTTTGCCTCAAAACCGATGTTTTTGGATTTTTCCGGACCCAAAAAACTTCTGGTATCCAAAATACAATGGTCCAATTTGCTCCCCCACGCCCTAAGGTGTTGTCCGCCCACAGCCACTCATATCTGGAGGAGTTATTACAGACAAACGCATCCGCTTTCCACAGATAATATGGACGTTTGACTTTCATCAAAAGAACGCATTGGGGTCTCTGTTTGTGGGGCCCCAATTTCCGAGGGCACCGATTAGTTGCCTTCTACTTTTACATTCCTCTTCAAACAAAATGGGCCCCTTGAAAAACTTTTTTTTTAAATGATCATTTCTTACTCAATTTTTATTCTCTTTTCCCCAAAATCCATTTTGCGGTTTTGCTGTGAGAACTTTAATAACAGCAAGGTTCAGACAACAATATTTCCCTTGCTCACTTTATTTTTAAAGTTTTCGCTTGTAAGGTTTTGGGTTTATTTTCTGTGAGATACAGCTATAATTTTGGTCCTTTGGGAAAAGAATGTGGTTCTAATGGCATTTCTCCAAAAACAATTTTTAAAAGGGTGAGAAGTATATTTATAAAATTTTTTGGGGGCATTTGCTGTGAGATACAGCAATACCCTGTCCTTTGGAACAAATGTGCTTTTTTGTGGCATTTCTACCTCACAATTTTTTAACATGGCTGAAAGTCATTTTAAATTTTTTGGGGGCATGCTGCTTTTGAAATGCAGCAAAACTACAGGTCCATTTAAAAAAATTTGTTTTCAACAACATTTGTTCTTCACAATTGTCAAAAGTGGCTCAAGGGCATGTTTTGAATTTTGGGGCATTTTCTTGAATGCACTTATACAGGTCCTATTATAAAAAAAATGTTGTTTCTAACAGACATTTTTCTTCACAATTGTCAATTGGCTCAAGGGGGATGGTGCATCAGAAACAGGGAAAAGGTAGGGGACTGTTAAAGGGCACATATTGCAAAATGATTGTTTTTTTAAGATCTTTAACATCTATATCCCTGTATTGAGACAACCCCTTTTTAAAACAATTAAAAAAAGAGAAAAAAACATGGTGGGGTCCATCCATTTTTTAAAAATGTGTTTCTAGAATTAAACTAAAAAACTTGCTGTACAAAATACTGGAAAAAAAATTCCTCTGAATTTCAAAGGAGGTACAGGAAAACTTACCTTTAGGGTTTTTTAAGGGCATTGGTATGGAAACACGGACAGAAACAAAGTCAGAGACAATTTCCTCCAGCACGTTGAGTAAAATGAGAAAAAGAATCCAAGAAAAAAAAGGGGACCTGGGGGGAACAGGACGTTTTAACCCCCAGTATTTTCCAAGTGAACCCAATTGGGCCGCCCATCGGAGGGCAAGCGCTACCCCGGTTTGACTGGTTTCTGAGGGGAAGGCTGGGGGTCTTACCTCACATTCCGTTCCGCACTCTGCTTCAGCCACTTTTTCGTTTCCTCGTCATAAGGGGAAATTTTTTCCGTGTTAAAAGAGGGCTACCCCCCAGCCGGGCTCTCACCCCACCCACTTAAAATGGCCTGGCTGTGAACCGGTTAATAGATGACGACGCAGCCCCGACTCTCACCCACCCCTTAAGTCTGGCAGCTGGACCTCCGTTTAACAGATGGCTCTCATCGGGTTTGGGGGAAACAGGAGGCTTAAATTTCCTAAAAAACAGATTTTTAAAAAAAGGGGATTTCTGTGAGGTTAATATTTCAAAAGGGGTCTAGGGCTGGGCACAAATTCCAATTTGAGGCTTAAAAATTTTCAGGGCTGGAGTCACTATTATTGGGGTGAATCATTCAGAAGCCAGGGGGGCAAATGGGCTCCAACTAAGAAGTTTTTGGGGGAAAATTTAAATTTTATTACTTATGGGTTCGGCGAAATTAACACATCTACAGTGTAAAAAAAACCCTTTTTTAAAAATGCAGGGAGGGGTGTATTTTATTTTAACACCTGAAAAAAAAAAAAAAATGGTAATAATGTAAAACAAAAAAAAACTTCCCTAAATAAAATTTTGTAAACAAATTCATTACCAAAAAAAAATACTAAAAAAAGAGTCACTGACAAAATAGCAAGTGCCACTTTTGATCTGTGGGTCAAAAGGTTTTGGGGCAGCTATGGGCCCCGACAGGGATAGTTTTCCATGAAAATAAAATGGGGGTTAAAGGGCTCCTTTTTTCCGGGACTTTTTAAAAAGTGGGGGTCATGCAGTTTTGGGGCTCTGCTGTGGCCCAGGGCAGGGATAGTCAATGTCCAGTGAAACTAAAAGGTAGTTTTAAAGACTCCTTTTCCCAGCCTTTTTAATTTTGTGGGTCAGACAGGTTTAATGGCATACTGCGGTCCCAAAGGACAGGGAAGTCAATTCCATTCAACTAAAATGGTGGGTTCAAAGCTCCTTTTTCCACACTTTTTAATCTGGGGGCATAGGTTTGGGGCTCATGTGCTTCCGGACAGGGAATTCAATGTCCATTTAAGTAAAAAAGATGGTTTTTAAAACTACTGCCTTTGCACTTTTTAATTTTTTGGGTTTTATGCAGGTTTAAGGTCATGCTGTGGGCAAGACAGGGTGTGAATGGGGCTGTTTATTTTCTTTCTGTCTTTATAATCTAATTGTCTTGCCTAAGATGTTTCACGTAAACAGTTTCTGTTGTGGTGTTAATCACTTTTCCATCACTGTTTGGGCGTAAGAAAGAAGGTGTTTTCCCCTCCCCTATACTTTAATGGTCATCGGGGATAACATTATCGACATCGGAATCTTATTTATAATTGCCCCATTCGAACGACCCGTGCGATAGTCAACGTAAACGCTCATCCTACTTGGGGGAATTCCCTGATGGGGAAAAAAAAGGTAGGGGCATAAGGTCCCCTCCCAACTGTCCCCCCTCTACCCCCTTAAATCAGATTTCTTTTTTAAAGGTTTTGTTAAACCTCTACACAGTTCCTCATCACCTTATCTAAATGGATCCCCCTTTGGGCCTCAGGATCTCCCCTTTGGGAAACACATTCTAGAGAAAAAATAGCTCTCGGGCAATGGACTTGATGAGGTATTTCCCTTTAAACCCACTCCCGTACCGGGGCATAGTCAAGGGCCCTGAATATATTGGGGGGCCTTAGCTAATTTTCCGGGGGCCCCACCAGATCCATCACAATCTGTTTAAACTGAACCTCTATAATAGGCAATGGTACCAAGGGGTTATGAAAATGAGCCACATGGAAGGTTACCTGGCACATGGGACAGGGCTGACAAAAATCTCTTATTTACCTGAAACACAATGGCTAGAAGAACCACTGTAATACCCATTCCTGGGTCTTATCTGCCCAAATGTGCCCACCCAATATATGGGAGTGGGCAAGGTCTAGCACCATGTGCCTGTAGGGTCCCGGTACCAGGAGTTGCTCTCTGACTTCATCCCTTACTTTGGTCACACGGTACAACAAACTGTTGTTTTTCACAGCAAAATGGGGGTGCCGCTCATCTGCCCCTGGCTTTTGGGGAACACCATTCAGCACCGTCACACTAAGTAGTGCACCTTTTAGAGTTAGATCCCTGAGCTGGGCAGTTTCAACATTTTCCTGGGATACTCCCAGGTCAGGAACGTTGGTCTCAGGGGTTGACTCTTCATCCTCATCACCTACCAACACTGATAAAGGAAAGACCTCTGGTGCTTCGGCACCCACATTATCTGTAGTTTCTTGGCATATAGGACAGTTTGCAGTGCTGCTCTCGCCCATAGATCCCAGAATAAGGGAAAGTCCTGCCCAACAATAATAGGATGCATTATGCTTGATAAAATACCCATGGGGTGGGATACAATAGTCCAGTCTGTACCAATTTTCACCTGGGCCACGGGGTAATGCGTGGTATCTCGGTGTATGCATATAACCCCTAACCACTTTTAAGGACTAGTACATGAGGGAGTATGGCCTTTAACAGGGTTACCAAACTCCCGTAGTTCAGAAGCCCAGTCACTTTAGTGCCATTTATCAACACCTGGCACAACTGCGGTCCTTCCCCAGGGCTGGGTATAATGCTGAATGCACAGTGCACAACCCAGGAGCAGCGTCAGCCTATAGAGCACTCCATAGGCTCAGTGGTCTCTAGACACTGGGTGGCACTGTGATTCAGGGCCTATGATTTCCAGCAAGTAACTCTTTGACCTGGGTTCAAACTCCACCATGGCATGGGAACACCCCTCCTGAGCTGAGTTGGAACCTTTCTTTGGGCTGTGGGTACCACTTCTTGCACCCTGAGTCACTCAGAGAGTTTTCCACTGCTACATATTTCCACTAGCCCCACAAGTCTTCCGCATTTTGGCGGTCCCCCTAGTGTCACCCAAAACTGCATGGATTTAAAGGGGTTTTATCGTTACAAAGATCATGTCTCAGATTATGGGGACAGTGAAAATAAGCACTTTTGTAATTGGGTTGCATTACCTCAGTCACTTGGTTTAGCAGATATGAGCTTTTCTGTAAATCTGTGTTCTATTTCTGCTGTCGCTGTTCGGACACGCCCCCTGGATGTTTCCCACCCCCATAGACACGCCCCTGCACTGTGATTGGCTGGTTGATATTTCATTCAGCCTGTTGGGATACGCCCCTAGACAGGAAACGCCCCAGCCATGCCCCCTGCGCTGTGATTGGCTGCCTACACACTCTGTGTTTACTCCGCTATGAGCTGTTAAAATCGATAGTGAAACTAAGGTCTGCTGGCTCCATATACATCTCCCAGCTCTAGGGTAAATGATCTGGGCAATTACTGCCTATTTAAAGGGCTTTTGCCAAGAGGTTGATTCACCTCCTCACAGGTCCAGTCCTTAAGCTGCTACTTTGAAAAGAGGGCGTTCTGTTCCTCAGATCTAATGCAAGCCCTGCCTCCTTATGACATCATCATCTGTAGTGTATAACATAAGGATTCAACACAGTGTTTGTATAAGCTGTATGTCTAGTGTAGTGCTTAGCTGATCAGCTCTGCAAGAAAGAGGTTAGGAGTTCAAGCCCCATCAGTAGTTTTTTTTTTTTTCTTTTATAAATTGTACACATATGTAAAGCTATGAAAATATATGTGTAGACATCTATAATTTTATTTATATACACACACAAAGCTCCCCTATATAGTGTCCCATCCTCGCAGTAGACACACCAAGCACTTCCAACATATGTGATACAATGCATATACTCTGGGGGATGAGACATGATATAGGGG
The DNA here is from genome assembly GCA_025379985.1 of Phyllomedusa bahiana. Classification (NCBI taxonomy): domain Eukaryota; kingdom Metazoa; phylum Chordata; class Amphibia; order Anura; family Hylidae; genus Phyllomedusa; species Phyllomedusa bahiana. Next base: position 12,617 of record JAODAL010068587.1, read on the forward strand.
GAAGCTATATATGTGTATATTTATCATTATAGAGATTGACATATATATTTTAGGTCTCTCTACATATGTGTAGAATTTAGGGAGGACAAAAATTCTCTGTGAGGGACTAGAACTCCAAACCCCTTCATTGTAAGAGCAAAGCTCTCCCGCTACACTACCAGCCCAAGCTAGTTATATGTTGAGCAGGGTCTTCTCTCAAAGCTGATTGCTTGTCCCCCCAGTGTTCTCACTTACATGTCACTGACAGCAAGCAGAGATCTTTACTTGAAGCTGACATTTGTCCTTGTAGTTGAGTAAAGATCTCTGCCTGTTATCAGTACAATTTGGGTGAACACCACTAGAACAGAAGTAAAAGCTGCTGGCTTTCAGCGTAATTTGTGTGTAAACTAAGAGATATAACAGGTGCTTGCTGTCAGTGAACGTTGAGTGATAGAGTCATAGCTGCTTTTTTTTTAAACTTTTTTAATGACATGAATTTAGGAAAGTGCCTAACTTATGATTTCTGAGCATCCCACGGTCGACAGTACATGGTGGCAAAACCTCTTTAAGTCACAGATCCCCTCATATAACACAGTATTATAGAGTCTCCTGCCTGTTAACAGTGGGAGAGAAGGGTAGGAGGGCAGTGGGTATTGTTCCATATAAAACAGTAACACAGACTGCAGCCTGGTAACAGAGGGGAAGGGGGGGGGGGGCAGTGTGCATATCTCACATGTCTCATCAGTTCAGGCTGTATAACTGCATATAGCACAGCTGGGACTACAGTCTCCAAGAAAACCATTGGTAACACATTACGCCTTAATGGTTTAAAATAATTAAGTGCCTGCAAGGTCCCCCTGCTCAAGAAGGCACATATGCAGGCCCATCTGAAGTCTGCCAATGAACACCTGTATGATTCTGTGAGTAGTTGGGAGAAGGTGCTGTGGTCAAATGAGACAAAAATGTAGCTCTTTGGCATTTTCTCAACTCGCCGTGTTTGGAGGAAGAGAAATGCTGCCTATGACCAAAAGAACGCTATCTCCACTGTCAGGCATGGAGGTGGAAAATATATGTTATAGGGTTGTTTCTCGGCTAAGGGCACAGAACTAGTTCACCGCATCAATGGGAGAATGGATGGAGCCATGTACCATAAAATCCTGAGTCATAACCTCCTTCCCTCCGCCAGGATATTAAAAATGGGCCGTGGCTGGGTCTTCCAGCAAGACAATAACCCAAAACATACAGCCAAGGCAACAAAGGAGTGGCTCAAAAAGAAGCACAGTTCATGGATCTGCAAAGAGGAGTGGACCAAATTTCCTCCTGACGTGCACAAACCTCACCATTAACTACAAAAAATGTTTGACTACTGTGCTTGCACTGTTTGACTGCTGCTTTTGCCACTAAGTATTAAGTCTTGTTTGCCAGAGGGATCAAATACTTATTTCTCACTGCAAAATGCAGATACATTTATATAATTTATACAATGTGATTTTCTTGATTTTATTTTGGATATGCTATCTCTCAATGTTAAAATTAACCTACCCTTAAAATGATAGACTGTTCATGTCATTGTCAGTGGGCAAACTTACACAATCAGCAATGGATCAAATAATTATTTCCTTCACTGTACCTATCTAATGTGGTAGCTATATACCTACCTCCCTAATGGTGACCAATATACCTAACTTTTGGCAGTTATGGGTGTATGGGTCCTATATACTGTACCTATGTAATGGAGGGAGAACCTACTGATCTACTTAATGATGAGCCCTACATGCCTAATAGGGATCTACTCACCTTAAAGAGGGTCTGGCTGTAATTTTCAACTATACACACATCCTCGGGACATGCATATAGTTAAAACTATTTGCAGAACATAGTGCCGTCAGCTTGCTGCCCCATAGATTTCTCCTGTAGTCTTCTGATGCCGTAACTTGATGACATCATTGCATCATGCTGCCTGCACTGGATAAAGGCCAGAGGACCAACTGCATGGTGGGGGATTGGAAACAGGTGAGTTTTTTTATTTTATTTACTTCAATTACCATAAGGCCTGGTTCACATGGCTTATTGCCGGCGTACTTGCGGGGACGGATTTCGCCCCGCAATTACGCCGGCAACCGTGCAGTGGGGCGGGGCGCCGGCAGCTTGTCGGCCCCATAGACATTCATTATTCACAGCGCATATGCGCTGTAAATAATTGACATGTCCCTTTCTCCACGCCTGGCGGATTCGCCGAGCGGGGAGAAGAGACGGAATCCATAGTTCTCTATGAGAACTGTGGATTACCGTAGTTTCTGGGATAGATTGGAGCCGTACTGAAGCGCAAATACAGTGCGCAGTACAGCTCCAATCCGTGCCCAAATAAGCTGTGTGAACATGGCCTAAGGCACAAGGGTCCATAACAGACAGGAGATGTGTGTCGCTAGGGATCCTGGCTTTGGTGAAGTGAAAGCAATTATTGCTGGTGTAGCGGCAATAGGTCACTGACACATGTTTAAATTTAGCATCGGTCTTTCACAGGAGCAGTCAAGGTGGCATTGCTGCTCCCACGTTCCAAGTACAGGTTAGGGTTTGCGTGACCTATGTAAGCCTGGAGAGTCAAATGAGCTGGGTGTGGTTCCCAGTCTCAGTCTTCTGTGGATTGCTGGAGTGACTGGTAAAAGCTGAGGTGTTCTCTGCCAGACTCTGGATCTTCTGATCTTGGCTGCTCAGCCCCCTGGATGCCGCAGCATAGATGGCGCAATATAATGATGTCATCGCTCTGCCTCTACTTGGCTATAAGCTTATGAATAGGCTTAGGGCCTAGAAATTACCGGAAGTGGTGCTCAGGAGCAGGCGACCTGATTATGGACGGAGGGAAGGTGAGTATTACTTTTATTTATTATTTATATTAGGGTTTGCTGACTACCTCCGTAACTGCTGGGGGAGACCCTGACAACCTCTATAACTGCTGGGGGAGGCCCTTACTACATCTATAAATGCTGGGGGGCCCTGACTACCTCTTTAACTGCTGGTGAGGACCTTTTTACGCATATAACTACAGGGGAGGTCCTGACTACCTATATAACTATTGTGGGAGAGCCTGACTACCCAATTAACTACAGGGGGAGGCCCTGACTACCCATGACTACATATATCTACTGGGGGAAGGGCTCGTCTACCCCTTTATCTACTGGGGAAAAACCCCGTCTCCATTTAAAAAACTGAGGGGGAGGCCCGCTACCATATAACTATGAGGGAAAACCCTGTCTACCCTTTTAACTACTAAGGGGGGGCCCCCGTCTACCTACCCAACACCAAGGGGGCCCCTGTATACCCACAATTATGGGAAAAGGATGGGAAGATCCGCGCCTCTTTGGGTTTTAAAAAAATCCTCAATTTACTTTGTTTATGGCTTGGAAGCAAAAAAGGAAAATTTTGTCAAGCTAAAATCGCATTTACATATGCCGTTTTTGGGGGTTTTGCCCTCACGTGTAGAGAGAGCATACTGATGACTGGGTGAAGGCAATGAGTGGGGTGAGAGAAAGGGGAAAATCTTCCTTTGGAGAGCACCCGTTAAAGTGTTAGGTTTTGTTGCCCTTTTGGGGCCCCCTACAAACATCTGCTATCACAAGGGATTATGGGAAAGGGGCTGGGAAGCTCAGCGCCCTCTATTTGGGTTTTAAAAATCCCCAATTTATTTGACACTGAATCTTTGGGGGAAGCAAAAAGGAAAATTTTTTCAAACCTTTTGTCATCTACTACGCCGTTTCGGGGTTTTGCCCCTCTCGTGTAGAGCGGGGCGAAGGTGACTGGGGGGAGGCAAATGGGTGAGAGAGGAACACCTTTTTATGGGGAGCACCATTTAAGGTGTTAGTGTTTGATTGCCTTTTAGCCCCCTACTAACTCGCAATCACAAGGGGTTATGGGAAGGAGCTGGAACTAAATGCGCCTTTTATTGGTTTTAACAAATCCTCAATTACTTTTGATTTACTGAATCTTTGAGAAGCAAAAAGGAAAAATTTTGAAAGCCAATATCTCATTACATATGCCTTTTGGGTTTTGCCCCTCATCTGTAAAAGCAGAGCGATACTGGCTTTTACGGGGGGGAATAAGTGGCTGAGAGAAAGGGGAATTCTCCTTATGGAGGGCACCAAAAGGGGTT
>JAODAL010068588.1:0-16742 GCA_025379985.1 Phyllomedusa bahiana
AAAATTTAAATTATTTTTGCGGAAAAAATGGGGTTTTTTGGAGTCCCCACAGCTGAAAAACAACGCTTAATTAACCCCGGATGTAAATTGTGCCAAAAAAATTGGCAGCCAAAAATAAAGTGGTATTTGTATTTAAAAACGTGTTTTTTAAATGAATACAAGGAACTGGCTTGACCCCCTTGGTATTCAATGTGCTGTGGCGGAAAGGATTTAAATTTTTAATGCGGCAGTGCGCCACTGGTTTCAGATCAATCCAAAAAAAATCTGAAATAGAACATTAAGAAAGCAGTCTCTGAACAAGCTGAGACACCCAAAAAAATCGCTGTATAAAAAATCATTTTTCGTAAGAGCTATCACCGCGCAGAAACCTTCCTAGTCGGTACAGTGAGAGGAGTGTAGCCCCCCACGGGGCCCCCGGGACTTATAAGTGGGGGACGTCAAAAAAATCCGCCGGTCTTGATTGGCTTATCTTGCAATTGTCATGCAGGCTATGCCTTTTTCCCTCCCAGGTTTTTCCCCCATGTAAGCCATTTTCCCCGCCCTTTTTATCAATGAAAAAGCCATTTCGTTCACCCGAATTTCCCCAAACTTCGACTTCTTAAAACCGAAGTTTTCCTAAATTAAACGAAGTCCACTTCGTTAGAAAATTCGCCCATCTATAACAAGGTTTAGAAAACCCCGGGATATTCAAGTGCCCCGAAGGACAGTAGCATTAAAATGTAATGCAGCTAAATTTGGCGCACACGGGGATTCAACCAAAACCCCCCACAACATAAAAATTTGGAACATAAGAGAAGCTTTTTCTGAGACAAGGTGAACCTCCAAAATCGCTTAAAAAAGTTAGTTCTTTAGTGTGAGATCTCAAGCAGCAGCTCACTACCAGCAAGTGGAGAAGTGGAACGCCGGTCCGTCCCCAACTTTATTGTGCGGTCGTCACAGAATCCGTGGTCTCTGATTGGCTTTCTCTGCACATGCATTTAGGCTACTCCCCTTTCTTCCTCCCAACTTCTTTGCCCCATGTAACGCCGTCTTGCAGCCTTTTATCAATTTAAAAACACGCTTTGTTCCCCCGGGATCCCCAAACTTCGATTTTTATTCAGAATCGAGTTTTCCTGAAATTCTAAACGAATTCCACTTCGTTAGAATCGATTCGCCCATCTCTAGCTAGGAGATTGAGGGTGTTAGAGAGGAACAGGTCGTGAACAGCAGTGAGTTTTTTTGTTCCACAGGGCACATTTAAAAGGGACTGGAAAAGACGTTCAATGAATAGCAAGTAGGTTAGCGGAGTTTCTATGGAAGGAGGAGGAGGTTGAGCGTAAAGGACGGGGGCCAGGGTTGGGAAAGGAGTCCCTGAGCAAAAAAACAGGGAAAAAGAAAAGAACAGAGAGGGTTAGTTATAGTATGAGCGGCGTTTGTGCGCCTAGTGAGAAGGTGGTTTTTGGGGTTTTTTGAAAAGGGAAAGGAGGGGGGTGTGGGGGAAGGGGAGAGGGGGCTTTGAAATGGATAAGATTTCAGGGGCATAAGTGGGTGAAACCCAGGAGGTAGAGGCTACAAATAGACAGAAAATAGTAAGATGGTGATAAGGTGTTTTTTTTAAGAAGACAGATATTACAAAAAAAAAGGCATTTTCCAACCCCCCCTTCCCCCACTTCCAGTCTAATTAGGGTTTCTTTTTTAGCAAACCTTTTCATATCTGTTTCATTCCAACCTACTTCCAATTACCTACAGGGAAAAAGTATTTTCTACCATGGCAGATTTAAAATAAAAGGGGGGTTTAAATACTTACGACCATATCTATTCACGGGCCATATATGCCTACAGGGGTCATAATTACTTACAGGGTTACTATACCCCAGGGGGCCCTATCTACGGGGGTGCAAATTTCTTACAGAAGGCAGTATATACCTACAGAGGTCAGATCTACCACGGGGCATACAACAGTCCCACAGGGGAGCTATTTACCCGCAGAGGGGGAAAAATACCTCCAAGGTAAATAAACCTATCGAGGACTATTTACCTATAAGAGGACATTTACTTATAAAGGACATTTATATCCAAAGGGGGCATTTATACATACAGGAGGCATATATAGCAACAGGTGACTGTATACCTACAGGGGTCATATATACCTACCTATCAACAGGGTGCTGTATTTCTCCCTAGAAGCCTACAGGGGCCATATATACCTACCTGTTTCTTGTGAGTCACAGGATGTCAGTTGTTATTTTGCTTCTATATGGGATCAGTGCTGCAGTCACTATCATTTGATGGTGACCCAGCTGGGTCTAAACCCCTTGTGGTCTTATATGGGTGTTTTAGGGAAATTTCAGCACTTGTTAGTGGCAGCATACATTGCCGTTGAAATTTAAAAAGGGATCCCGTCCCGCTTTTGTGATTAGGGTTTAAATTTTCTTTTCTTGCTTTTGTTCATAGTGTTGTTTATTTTAGAAAGAGGTAAAGTATGTCACCAAGGGAAAACTTGACGGCTGATATTGTATGTGGGCTGGTGGAGGGAGTGGATACAGTGGGGAAAAAAGCATTTAGTCAGCCATCAATTGTGCAAGTTCTCCCACTTTAAAAGATGAGAGAGGCATATAATTGACATCTAGGTGCCCTCAACTTGAAAAAAAAATTTAAAAAACAAATCCAAAAAATCAATTGTCTGTTTTGGAAAAATTTTATTTGCAAATTATTTAGAAAAAAAGTATTTGGTACCTAAAAACAAGCAGATTTTCTCGCTGTCACAGCCTGAACTTCTTCATTAAGAGGCCCCCTTCCTCCACTTATTACCTGTAGTAATGGCACCGTTCTAACTTTTTTTCAGTTTAAAAAAACATGTCCACAAAACCCCAAACAGTCACACTCCAAACTCCATATGGTGAAGCCAAAAGGCTGTCGAAGGACACCCCGAAAAAAATTGTAGACCAGGCTGGAAGATGAATCTGCAATAGGAAGTAGCTTGGTTTTGGAAGAAAACAAATGTGGGAGAATAATTTGAAAATGGAAGACATACAAAGACCATGATAATCTCCCCCCCTTGGGGCCCCTGCAAGATCTCACCCTGTGTGGGCAAAATATCCCAAAAAATGGTGAGCAAAAAATCCCGAAAAACCCCACAAGGGACCCAAAGAATGACCTGCAGAGAGCTGGGACCAACGTAACAAAGGTTCCCATCGAAAACACACTTCCCCAACCCGGGACTCAGATCCTGCGTGCCAGTTTGTTTCCCCTGTTTAAAACCCAAAGTCTTGTCCACCCCAAATTTAAAATGTGGAAGAGAGTTTTGGATGATACAGAAGATTTGTGAGAGAATGTCATATGGTCAAAATTAAAATCAAAGAAAAAAGTTTTGGTAGAAAAAAAACTCGACATTTTTTGGGGTGGGAGGGGGAATGAGAGTAGCACCCAAAAAAAAAAACAAAACCTTTCTTTTAACCCATGGGGTTGGAAAACATCATGCTTTGGGGGGGTTTTTTTTTGCAAAGGGCCCAGGACTAGTGATGAGGTTGTTTTTAACTATCGTTATCGAGTGGGATAGTCGATATCGGCAATTTTTCATCCCGATAGTCGATAACAGACTATCGCGGAGGGCCCATGAAATCTGTGGGAGGGGAAGAAACAGCTTCTTTCTTACACCGAAAAAGGGGGGAGGAAAAGCGGGAATTTAAAACCCACAACAGAAAAAATGGATATTTTGTACATCTTAGGCAAGACAATTAGGTTTTTAAAAGTCAAAGAAAAAAAGTGACGGGAATTTATTCACATCCTGTCCTGTATCCAAAATGCCCTTAAACCTGATGACCCACAAATTAAAAAGTCCCGGGAAGGCAGTATTTTTTTAAACCCCCCATTTTAGTTAAATTTGGACATTGATATCCCCCCCGGGAAAACTCAGCATGACCAAAAAACCGGGTTTTGCCCCACAGTTTAAAAAAAGTGCCTAAAAAAAGGAGTTTAGAAATTCCCTTTTTATTTTGAAACGGGGACATTGATATACCTGTCCTGTCCCCACAGAATGCCCCAAAAACCTGCAGGGGGGGGGCCCCCCCCCCAAAGATTAAAAAGTACAGGGAAAAAGGGTCTTTGAACCACTTTTTTAGTTAAACAGCATTGACTATTTGTCCTGGACCCCCCCCCAGCATGCCCCCTTAAAAATCTACAGGGACCCATAGTTTAAAAAAGAGCAGAAAAAAAATCATCGTTTTTGGGCCCCTTTTGGGATCTTTTAAAATTGCCTTCTGCCCCAAAACCGCATTTTGCCTTTCAAAGAGGTTTCAGAAAATGGATAATCCCAGTGGGGGTACAGAGTTGCTTTGAGCTGCCTTCGCTTCATGTTGGACGGTGCTACTAGATGATGACGACCCTTTTTGGCCCTGGGCTGGGGGACGAGGAGGGGAAGCTGTGGATGAGGGGTTTCATTAACCACTGAAGAATGACTGGCATAGCTGGGTTTGTTACTGAGATTTTACAAGGGGACCGCCCAGCGAAAGACAGGGGCCCGACGGTCCCGTAAAACCCACGATCCACTGGCTTCGTTTTTGTTGGCCCGCCCTTCTCTCGTTTTCCCCCCTACCTTATGTCTTCACCCTCTTTGCTCGCTTAACCCCCTGCAATTCGCTCCTGTTTTAGAAATATTAAAAAAAATTTAAAAAGGGATGGCAGAGGTTTTTTACAGTTCTTATTTGGGAAAAACGGCAAAACCACAGCTATTTTTAAATCCCATAATTTCCAAAATCCAACTTGGAAATTTGAAACAGAAGAACCCTAACACAAAACAAACCCGTGGTCTGCTTTTAGGGCCCTGAGATTTAAAACTGGCCCCGTAGGTACTGCAGTTTATAGTTTTCAAAAATATCATAAATGCCGTTGAGCCAAAAATGAGACAACTGAGTGAAATAGAAGTATTAAAAAATTGTTTGGATTTTAAAAAGCAGCCCTTTACCAAATGAAACAGGGGTTTAAATTTTTTATTAAAAAATTTTATAAAACAATATGCGGGACAACTGAGCTCTTTGTGGCCAAAAAAGCATGGGGTGCAAAATTTTTAGTATTTAAATTTTTATATGGATTAAATGGCCGGGCCTTGCCACCCCTGACACAGGCGTAAATTTTCTATAAAATTTTGGGATAAAATAATATGGTACAAAATGGCTCTTTGCGGAAAAAAGACACACGGGATTGCAATTTGAGTATTTAAAAATTTTAAAAAATTTTGGAAATTTAAAATTGGGACCTTCGCCCACTGGGTACAGGCGTCATTTACATCAAATATTTAAAAAAACAATATGCGTACAAAAATGAGCTCTTTTTCGGCAAAAAGCGCCGGAAAAGCAATAAAAGAAATTTTAAAAGTTAAAATGGATTAATAAGGTGGCCCTTTAAAAACCAATGACACGGCGCAATTTACTAGGAAAAATGTATTAAAAAAAATTTGCAAAAACCAAAATGGGGCCCCTTTGGGGGCCAAAAAAGACGCAGGGAAATTCAATAAAACTATTAAAAAGTTATTTGGGGTTAAAAATTTTGCCGGTTTTTGGGAAAAAAATGACACGCAGTGATTGCAATAGCATTGAAAAAAAACCCGGGCAATTTCCCCCTTCTATTTAAGGGGTGTGGCAAAAAAAGTGGTTTTAAAAAAAAATGGTTTTTTTTAAAATTTCAAAATCACAGAACACACTAAAATTGGAAAAATACTCCCCCCTTTTAAAAGGGCCCTCCTGCTTCCCCAAACCCCCCACCCCCCCAAACCCCGCGGCTACACCCCACCCAAATGATATCCCCTTTTTTCTAACAAAATTTAAAAAGTGAAAATTTTCTAATCTAACTCTAAATTTAAAACTTTTATTTGGTGGATGGTTTCTTGTATTAGAAGAGGGTATTTACAAGGGGCTGTTTTGAAAGCTATTGGTTTAAACGCAAATAGACCCCATCCCCTTTTGGGGAAGTTGGGATAGACAGAGAAAATGAGGGTCCCAAACCCGGAAATGCGTTTCATAGAAAAAAACAAAGTAAAAAGTGGGTGGATCCATAAAACCGGGAAAATGGGGGGTGACATTTTACATCCCCCCTCAAACCCCCCTTTTATCCCCGGGGAGATTGGCTGGGCCCCAAAAAAAAACAGGTAAAGCTGAAAAATGGCCGATAGTAATAGGGTTTTCTGTATGATTGTCCCTTAAAATTAAACGGGGTCATGGAAAATTTCCCATACATAAAAACCCCGCCAATTTTTAAATTTTTGGGAATAATATCACTTTTCCCCCAACCAAAAGGGAAAAGATCGTGTACTAAGAATTGAATGGGGTAAAAATCGGAGTTTTTGAGTGCAAAACCCCCCCTTTCCCTCAGCAAGGAAAATTGAAAATAAAAATGGCTGGGGCTTTCATTATGGCAATGATCCCCCCGCAACCACCAGGGGGAACAAAGGGGGGGCTTCGGGTTTTTGGGGGAAAAAATTTCAAGGGCCCGGAGTGGGGCCCGCCAGTATCCAAGACTTTTTCCCCCTAGAAAACCTTTTGGGGGGAGTTGAAAGTCCGTGTTGCCCCGGCGACAGCCCCAAAAAACCCCACCCCTAGAGGAAAATTTTAGCATCAGGGAAAGGGGCCCCATACCCGAACATTGGTTTTTCGTAAAATTTTGAAGACTTTCAAAAAAACTTTTTTACCCTTTTCTTGCCAACAAAGGATAAAAAAACAAAGTATTTTAGATGAACTTTTGTTTTTTGAACAAATACTTAATTTTTCCCCCCATAATTTGCAAATAAATTCTTTTCTAATTCAGCAATGGGGGATTTTTGGGGTTTGTTTTTTAATTTTTTTGTCTCATAGTTTTGGGTTTCCTTGATGTGAATTAAAGGGCCCCTTTTTTCATTTTAAAATGGGGAACTTGCACAATTGGGGGGGCTTTACCCAAAAACTGTATTGGGTTTACATTGTTTTAAACAATTTTAAAAGTAACTTAAATCTTAATATTTTAAAAGGGCAGCTGGCAATCCCTAAAAAGTTTAAAGCCCCCCAAAAATTCCACAAAAATCCTTTTTGCTCTGGGGATGTCTTCAGCACAAGGGAATCCCGCGGAATTTTTGGCCCGTTTTGGTATTTTGAATCCCCCAATGGTTTCCATTTGCTGCCCGACCCAAAAAAGAAAAACTTTGGCGTGTTTATACTTTTCAGGGTTTTTTTCCGTTGTTTTAAAAATTTGGGGTAATTGCAACATGTTTTATATTCCCCCACGGTTTTTGTCAGATTTGTATCGGTCCCGTACATTGATTCCCATTTTAATGCCAAGAGACAACAAATTGGGAAAACCAACCATTTTTTTCTCCCCGGGCCCCAGTGATGTCAAAATGCCGGGGCAATTTTGGGGGGGCAGTTTGACATATTTCTGTAAGGACTTAGCCTTTGGGGTCTTCCCCCAGGGTTTTACCAAATTTTGAAAAACCTTTCTAACACCTTGTTTTAAATAATTTATTAAATTTAAAGAAAACATTTAAGTCTTCGGGGGGAAAAAAATTTTCTATAGGAAAACATAATTAATTTTTATAATAAAATTTTTGGGAAAAACCCAGTGTCAACTGGGTTTTTGTACAACAAGAACAAAAAAATAACTAGTTTTGAGGGTTACGTTTGGGTGTGAAATCGATCGGAAAATTTGGCCCCCCCCATCGAAAAGGTTTTCGATAGGGCGATAGTTTGAAAACCCTCTCCGGGGTGACCAAATTTAAATTTTTAGGGAAGCAAACACCTTCATTTTTTACAAAACCCCAAAAAAGGGCTGGAGAAGCTTTAAATTAAAAAGCCAAAACCCGTCAAATGGATTTCCCCGCTACTCTTAGGCACGACAAATTTGGCTATAAAAGCCCCAGAAAAAAAAATCCCCCACACCCTTCACTATCCCCTGTCTTTGTACCAAAGCATGACCCTTAAACCTGCATTTACCCAAAAATTTTAAAAAATGCCGAAAGGCATATGAAAATGAACCATCATTTTAATTGAAAAAAGGGCATTGGGAAAATCCCTGTCCTGGAACGCCCCAAAAGAAACCCTAAACCCCGCATGACACCCCCCCATTTAAAAATGCCCCGGAAAAAAAAAAGGGCTTTCAACCCCCATTTAGTTGAAACTGGGCCTTGACTATACCTATCCGGGGCCCCAAAACGAGCCCCCAAAACCCTTTATTTTCCCCCAAAATTTTTAAAAAATTTCCGGGGGAAAAAGGGGTTTTTTCAAAACCCCCCTTTTTGTTTCAAAGGGGCATTGACTATACCTGGGCCTGGGCCCACAGCATGTCCCCAAAACCCGCATTTTCCCCCAGATTTTTTAAAATGTGCCGGAAAAAGGGGTCTTTTAAAACCCCCATTTTAGTTTTTAAATGGGCATTGACTATAACTTCCCGGGCCACAACATGAGCCCCCAAAAATGCATTAAACCCCCAAAATTTAAAAAGTGCCGGGGAAAAAAGGGAAACTTTCAACCCCCTTTTTTGTTTCACTGGAACATTGAATTTACCTGTCCCGGGCCCCCGCTTTAGCCCCAAACCGCATGACCCCCCCAATTTTAAAAAAGTGCCAGGGAAAAAAGGGGTTTTTTTTAAAACCCCCATTTTGTTTCACTGGACTTGAAATATTCCTGTCCTGGGCCAAAGCATGAGCCCAAAAATGCATAAAACCCCCCCGATTTTAAAAAAATTCGGAAAAAGGAGGGTTTTTAACCAACCCCTTTTTAAATTTAATGGACATTGATATAAACCCGTCCCCGGGCCCCCAGCCCTGAGCCCCAAAAATTTAAAAACCCCGATTTTTAAAAATGCCTTAAAAAAAAAACCAAAAAAAAAGGGAAAAAAGGGGTCTTTTTAACCCCACCATTTTTTAAGGGTTTCAATGGGGCATTGACTATACCTGTCCCCGGGCCACACAGGGGCCCCAAAAACCCCCTTACCCCCCCCATTTTTAAAAAATTCCGGAAAAAAAGGGTTTTTTCAACCACCCTTTTTGTTTCCTTTTGGGCTTTTACTATAAAATGTCCTGGGGGCCCCAGCATCCCGGGGCCCGGGGGTTAAAAGTGGGTTTCGGGGGGGGGGAGGGGGACCCCGGCTGCGGGCCAAAATTTTCTATTAACACCGCCGGCCCAAAAAGAAAACTGTCGTGCCCGAAGCAGAGTGCGCAAGCGGAAATGTGAGAACTCCAACCCTTTTCAGTACACCGTCAAAACCTGGGTAGCGCTTGGGCCCCCCCGTTTGGGGGGTGTTGGGCCAATTGAGCTTCACTGGAAAAACCGGCGGTTAAAAAAACCCCCCTGTTACCCCCCCGGTGCCCTTTATCTTGGCATTCTTTTTTCTTTAATTTTAAATCAACGGCTGGAAGGGGGAAAAGGTCTTTTGTCTTCTTTTTTCTCTTTTTCCCGGGTCCATACTCCCTGTCCTTTTAATAACCCAAAAATCGGTCCAAATTTTTTCCCGTAAACCTCCCTTGTACAATCAGAGGAATTTTTTAACAGCTAATTTTTTACATGCAAAATTTTTTTTGTACTTTTAAATTTTAGAAAACACTTTTTAAAATCGGGGGAAAACCCCCCCATTCCTTTTTTTTTCTTTTTTTTAATTTTTAAAAAAAAATGGAGTTGTGGGTTAAAAAAAGGGGTTGATACTAATGTTAAAAGATCTTTCAAAACCCAAGTTTTTTTTTGCCCAAAATGTTCCCATTTAAAAGTGCCTACCCCCATTCCCGTTTCCTTTAAAAGCCCCCATCACCCTTTACCACTCTTGACCATTGTTAAAGGGAAAAAATGGGCGGTTTGAAACCCAAAAAATTTTTTAGAAATAGGTCCTGTGTATAGCTTTATGTCACAGCAAAATGCCTCCAAAAATTCAAAGCATACCCTTGAGCCCCTTTGGAAATTGTTTAAGAACAAATGTCTGTTAAAAAACAAATTTTTAGAATAGGCCCCGTAGTATAGGGTGGGAATTTTCACAACAAAATGCCCCCAAAAATTTAAAGCATGACCCATAACCACTTTTTACAAAAGTGAAAAACAAATGTTTTAAAAAAAAAACCAAAATTTTTTAGAAAAGGACCCCGTAGTAAAATTTTTTGCATTTCCAAAGCAGCATGACCCAAAAAAATTAAAAAAAATTCCCTTTTCCGCCACTGTTAAAAAATTGTTAAAGAAAAGCCCCTTTTTTGTTCCAAAGGCCATGAAATTTTTGCGTATCTCACCGCCCCATTACCCCCCAAAAAAATTAAAAAAATATAAAATTTTCAGCCACTTTTTAAAAAAATTTTGAAAAGGGGAAATGGGCCCCTTTGGTAACCACATTTCGTTCCCAAAAGGGCCATGATTATAAGCTTTTAAACCCCACCGCAACATGACCCCAAAAAAAAAAATTAAAAAATACTTCTCACCACTGTAAAAATTGTTAAAGGGAAATCCACAGAGGGGCCCCATTTGTTCCAAAGGACCCAAAGATTATAAAATTTTTCTCCCCAGCAACATTACCCCCAAAAAAATTTTAATAGACTTCTCAGCCACTTTTTTAAAAATTGGGGAAGGGGGAAATGCCCACTTAAAACCACAAATTTTTGGTTTTCCCCCAAAAACCATGAATTTTTGCCCGTTCTCACAGCAACATGAAACCCCCAAAAAATTTTAAAATGACTTCCCCCACTGTTAAAAAAATTTTGAGGAAAACCTTTTCCCCCCAAAAACCCTTTTACAATGTGAAAAAATTTCCCAAAGATTTAAGTGAGTAAAAAGGAATAATTTGGGTTTTTTCATGAAACCCCTTGGTTTTCTTTTAGGGCTCCTCCCCAGCAAAACCCCAAACAAAATAACTGTTTTTGGGGAAATTTAGGAATAAAAATTTGCAGTAAGAAAAGACATTTTAAAAAAAAGTTTTTAAGAGGCCCCCTTTCCCGTTTTTTGGGGAAAAGGGAAAGTAAAATAGACCGCCCCCCAAAAAAGGGACCTCGGCAAAATTTGGGCCACAAAAATTTATCAGGGGGATTATGCCTGATTCAACTTGATGAAAGTCAAACGATCCACATTTTCTGGAAAGCCGGGTGGGGTTTGCTGTAAAGACTCCCCCCGGGGTTTTGCTGAAGGCCGCTCAGAAATGATGCTGGCTGCTTGGGGGGACCCAAAACCCCCTAATTGGGGGTTGCGGCCCCGCTCGGGGGAATTTGGTTTCCTTTTTGGGTACCCAAAAGTCATTGGGGGTTTCCCGGGAACACATACAAAAAATCGGTGTTTGAAACGCAGAATTTTGGCACCAAATTTTCTTAAACTTGGGTTTTGGGTGTTGTTTTGTGGCCCTGCATTTCATGCTTGGGGGAAGGGGGGGTAAAAAAAAGGGTTTTCCAGAGGGCACCCATTAGGGTTCTGCCACCCCATTTCCTCTTTTCTGCCCCCTGCGCCGCTACGGCTACTTTGGACTCTAATTCTGTCACTCCTTGGGGGTTGTTCCACCGTGAAAATTTTGATGGGAAAACGTGAAGGCCCCGAAACCAAAGAATTTTTTTTTCTTTTTTTTTTTTTTTTTTTTTTTTTTTTTCCAAAAGTTTTTTTTTCTTTAAAACAGCAAGGTCTCCATTTCCCCGCATTTTACTCTCTATTTGGGGGGGTGGAAAAAGAAAGTGCTGAAATTTTTTTTTTTGTATCGGGGATCCCAAAAGGGGGTGGCCACCCAGTAACGTTTTCAAATTTTGATGGCCTTTAAAAAGCAAGGGTCATGTTGGGGAAATGGAGCATCCAAGCACTCATGGAGAAAAGGACCCTTTGAGTTCCCAAGCCTCTGGTTTAGGGGAAACTACCCAAACCATCTTCCCCCCTCTCCTCAAATGCACCCAACCTCTTTCCAAGGCAGGGACGTCGGTGCCCCTGGGAATCCCTCCCTCCTTTTCCCCCCCTCCTCCTCCTCCGCTTCCCCCGGGAAACAGCTTTAACCCAGCCCTGACTTGCCTCAGAGGGAATCACCCGAGGGGCTGAGGTGCCGCCTTGCCTACTCCTGGACCCTGAACCACCCCTTTAAATAAAAGCCCCGATAAAATTGGGGGGGGGGGGGAAACCTGCCCGGGGCCTTGGGGTTTTTGAGGGAGAAAAAGGCTCCGTGTCTGCATCGTGTCCGTCCCCTTTCCTCCGTCCTGGCGGGCCCTGATGTTTCAGAGTCCCCAACGATCTTTCCAGAACTAAGATCCCCACAATGCTAAAGCGAAAAGGGGCATTGTCCGCACGACCATTTTGGTGGTTTTCTTAAAAACCCGGGAAAGGGATGGTGCAGAGCCTTTTCCCCTGCCTTCACTCTGGGTGGCTCAACACCCCGAGGTCCGCACCGGGGGCTTGCAGGCCCTTGGGCCCTTCGTACTGCGTATGGGATTGCCCCTGCTCCCACAATCGCTGGGGCAGTGGAGGGGTGGGGAAATTCCCCGCGTGTTGCCACGTCAACAATGAACGGTTTACGGGGACCGAGCTGATGTTTTCAAAAAGCAGCCAGGCGGGGCAAGCAGGGGGCGAACGGCGGAAGTGCGAACTCCAGACCCTCGACCTTCTTCAGCAGGGAGTCCAACCCGGGAGCTCTTTAAAAAATCTTGGGGCGACAAGGGTTAAAGACAGTGCCCAAAAGGGAAAGGGATGTGGCTCCAGCCCAAACCCATCTTAAGGGCGGCCCCCGTCAGTTTCGCCCGGGTTAACCGGAAAACCAAACCCCTTTCCTGGCCCAAGGTTCTTGGGCACCCAAGGCCCCAACCCCTCGGTTTCCCCCTTTTTTTCGGGGACCCCACAGCTTCTGACCTGGGGTGTGGATGGTTCCCCCAAGGGAATTCATTTTCAACACGGCCTGGTGCCCCCTGGGCACCCTGGGTGCCACCAGAGGACCTTGGGGGAAAAAGCCCCCGCACCAATTTCCCGCTGTTTTGAAAAGCCCTGCCTGAACCCGGGGAACCCCCCGTCACCCCCCAAGACATTTCCCCCCAGCTCACCCAGTGGGGCTGTCACAGAGATATAGCGGCCCTTTGGGCCCTGCTTACTAGTTTCCCTTTTTGTCCGGGGTTTGGGGGTTTGGGGAAAGGCCCCTTTTTTCCGGACAAAAGAAAAGGCAAACAACGCGCCCTTGGAAAATTTTTTGATGACAAATGGCTGGCCAAGGGAGGGACGGGTTTTCCGGGAAAAAGAAAAAGTTTTCCTTCCCGGCAAAACTTTTTATTGGGGCAACGAGGGCCATTTACCCTGGCGGGGAAACCCATCTGTGGGCCACCAGAGGAAAGGGAAACCCTTTTCCCAAAGGCCCAAAAACCTGGCAATCCACTTTCCCCAAAGGGTTTTGGCTTTTGGGGTGGTTTTTTGGGGGAAAATGGTTTTTTCCCGCTCCCAAACCTGGGGAAGGGCAGAAAAGGGTTGGCTGCTAACTGGGCCGCTGTACGCGTGCATGGCGGGCATCAAACTGGCGGAAGGAGAAGGGGGAGGGTGGGTTCTTTGGTGCTGGTGGTTTCTCGGGCGAAAGGTGGAAGGGGGAAAACGGGAAACTGATCCCTTTATCATGGAAATCTGAAGGGGCATGGGCCCCTTTGGGGGGTGGCGGGAGGAGGGGGGAGGGGGAGACAGAGACGTGGGAAAGTGGGGTTTGGGGGGCCCTGGCCGGGGGGGTCTGGGCCTTTTTTGGGCCCAAATGTTTCCCCACTTTTCAACTCATTCATTCGCTGCATGTTACTAACAAGTTGGTGGGGTGGTTTAAAACCCTTAAGGGTTTTTTGCCCCTAAATTTATGCCCTTTTTTCGGCAAAAAAGGGGGCCCTAAAGATATCTCCCTTTGGGAATCAGAAAGGGTTGCTCAAAAAAGCCAGGCTTTAGAAGGGTCCCCGGACCTTTTTGACGGGGATAAAGGCAAAATGAAAAAAGGGGGTTTGGGGCTGACCAGGCTTGGGGAATCATCTTTAGCGGGGCCCTTTTGGGGACCCGCCCTCCTTCCCCTTTTTTTGGCGGGACCCTATTTGGGCACAACCCCCCTCTCTTCCTCCTCGTCCACCCGATAAGCCTCCAAGCAAATTCTTTCGGAAAAAGACCAGGATGGGGCGTCATCATCATTTTATCATCAACACAAAGGGGACTTGGTTCGTCCTGTCTTTTTTGCCTCCAAAGCTGCGGGCTACAAGCAAAGGGGGGCGCAAGGCGTTGCCGACCGCTCCGAAAATTTTTTTTTCTGCCGATTGACCGGCTTTTTTCACCTCCTCTGATGGCAATCATAACTAACCCCAAAAACGCAAGCCCGACCAGAAAACAAACCCTTTGATCTTTTTAAAAAAAGGGCCCTTCCTACCCCCAAACCCCTTTTTGGGGTTTATCAAAAGAGGGCTCTTTAGAAAAATAATCCCCCAGTGGTGGGGAACACCCCATTTGACATTTGGGCTGCTTTCTGTTGGCCGGAAACCTTTTGATTTTGATGACCAAAAAAATTTGTGGGCCGTTTAACCCGGGGAGAAACCCAAGGAGGTTAAAAACTCTGGATTCCCAAGGGTTTCATTTTTAAACCACTTTGGGGAAAGGGCAAAAATTTGGGCCCCGCTGTTCTTTCGAGATACACCCGGCCACTGACCCAGAGGAAAAGGGCCTTAAAGGGTCCCGAAACGAGATCCGCTTCCATGCGTGTAAACCCAAAAAACCCCATTTGGGAAGGGCCCCCTTTCCCCTCGTACCTCTACCAGCTCCCTTTTCCCAAAACCCCCCCCTTTTTGCTCCTTACCACCTTTCATTTTTCGGCCCCCAATGTTCAGAAAATTAAAAAAAATTAATTTAAAAGGTAAGGGGAATAGTTTTTTGGAAAAATTTCCCCTTTTTTCTAAAAAAACGGGGAAATTTAAAAGCTATTTTTCAAAATCCCCTTTTAAGCAAAAAAAAATTGCCCGGGGTATTTAAATTTAAATGGGCCCAAGGGTTTTTTATCAACCAAAATCTGGAAATGGGGCCCAAAAATGGGAAAAAAACACTTTAACCTGTTATGAAATTTTCCGTATAAAAACACGGTATTTTTTTGCACCTTTTTAATTCACCTGTGGGGTGACTAAAAGTTTCTGTTTTAAAGATTTAATAACTAGGGGCGTTTAAGGAAAAAAAAGCTGAGTGGGCCAAAAGGTTTCCAAAAAAAACGTACTGTTTTTGTTTTCGGGATAATACCAAAAGGGGATTTTTTGCAAAAATTTCAATTCACCTGTTGGGGAAAATATAGAATTGGCTGGGTTTTTAAGATTTTAAAGTGGAAAGGGTTGCGCCCAAAGGGAAAAAAGCTGGGGGGCCACAAGTGCAAAAAAACACGATCTGTTAAGTTTTCGTATAATACAAGGGAAAATTTTTTCACCTTTCAATTCACCTGTGGGTGACTATAGAATTGCTGTTTTTTAAAATTTAAAGTGGAAAGCTGCGTCAATGAACAAAGCTGGGGTGCGCAAAAGTCAAAAAAAAACGTATCTGTTATTGTTTTTTGTATAATACACGGGATTTTTTCACCTTTTAATTCAAATGTGGTGACCTATAGAATTTTCCCGTTTTAAAAATTTTTCGTGGAGGGTCTCAAAAGAACAAAGCTGGGTGCCCCCAAAAATCAAAAAAAAACTTTTCTGTTTTGTTTTCGGGATGATACACGGTTTTTTTTTGGCAACCCAAAAAACCCGTGCTGACACAAAATTCTGGATTTTAAAATTTTTTGGAAAAGGGGGATAAAAACAACACAGGTGGGGAAAGGGGAAAATTGAAAATTAACACCTATCTTTAAATGTAAAACTGAAAATAAAAGTGATTTTTGCACCTAACAAAGAGACCGCTTACTAAAAATGATGGTTTTTTATCCAATAAAAAGTTTTTTGGGTCCCCAATATCCAGGAAAAATTTCAAAAAGCAAACTGTTTAAAAATAAAGGGAAAATTTTTAGGGCAATGTCCCACACTAAGCTTGGAACTTTATCCGGTTTCCCTTTTTAAAGGGTAGAGCTTGCCTTTGTTCGCCCCCGCCCGCGGGCCCCTCCCCCCCCCCCCCCCTCCCCCCCGCCGTGAAAATTTTCACGGGAGATTTCTTTCTTTAAAATTCTCTACAAAATAAAATAAAATCTTCAAATCTTAATCTAACTAAAAAATTGGAAGGATCACAGCTAATAGTAGAAGGGTTTCCTGGGCCCGAAATAGACAAATTTCGGGTGAGCTGTTTGGTCACAGGGAGAGCGGGAGGTGTAAACCCTTATTAACCCCTGAAAAGACAAATAAGGGCTCACACCATCCCCACCCTGCGTCTATTCTGGGAAAACTGGGTTTGGGGTGGGCCGGGGCCAAAAAAAGACGGGGGAAACGGGGGGCCCGGGGAAAAAGGCGATCTTAATAGATGAAAAGCACCAAAATTTTTTTAAACCCTTAAATTTTTTTTTTCGCATGATCGGAAATTTTTGATCCCCCCATAAAAACCCCTTTCCCGATTTTTAACTTTGTCCCCCATAAAAATTTGCCTTTAAAAAAAATAATAAACAAATTTTAAGATTAAAAAAACTGGTCATTAAGTTTAAATTTATAAAAATTAAAAATAGGGAAGCATCCAGAGCACTTAAGGTTCTCCAAATTTTCATAGTCCCTTTAAAAAGACAAAAACACTTCCTAAATTTCCCAAATACAATCTTTTTCCGTTTTTTTTTAGATATAAATTTCATGACTTCATTACTTGGACAGTCCTTGATCCCTAGTTTTCTAGACCCGACCCCGTTTTTAAATTTAAATCTAATTT
>JAODAL010068589.1:0-16742 GCA_025379985.1 Phyllomedusa bahiana
GCTTCTTTCGCCGCAATAAAAATTATGTGCAGAATTGGGTGGTTACTAAAATGTTGTGGTTAAATATGGAAAAGGAGCTGTGTTGGCTCTACAATTAAATGACACCAAAAACTTAAGATTCAGAGTTTGAAATGACTGTCTCCCAGAACTTCATGGTTTCCACACAGGTCAATATACTATGGACAAAATCCGTGCAGGGATGCCACACTTGGGGCAGACGTCAAACGGTCTGACAAGCTGGATGGGGGGGGATATTAGAGCCGTAAATTGCGGAATGGCAATTCTAAAGAATGTGTCCCTCCACTTCTCATTAACTATATATTTATGGATCTTCAGCCATCCCTGGAGGATTGTAGTAGAAGATCTCCTGGTTAGGATATACCTTCTCCCACTCAGCAAAAATCCTGCAACCCCCCTTTCGTCTTCTGAACCCCTACGAAGAACCAGCATATAGCGCTGATAGGGGATGCACTATTGAAGAAGTAGGGCCGATAACATTACAAAAAGCATTCAACTTAAAATGCGACGGGCCTCATGTCCTTACTTCTCTAAAAACTCACTATTTGGGAGTTCCCCACAAAAAGCGAGGGTGGCAAAGAATAATTTTGAGCTAATTCTGAGAGAGACTCCATCCGTCGGTGGGAAGGGTGAATAAGCTGGGAAATATTTAAGATCCCTTTACTCCTCCAGACTTTAAATTGGGGGTTATCAAGAACAGGTTTGAATTCTGAGTGCCCATAGATAGGAAGGTATCTACTGGTCTGGTAGGGCAGAGAGAACAGGCTTCTACAGGCCTTCCAGGCTCCGATTGTGTCCCTCACAATGAGGCTATGTTTCGCTACCTTACGAAGAGCAGAATATTTGGTATGAAGAAGGCCTGGAAGCCTCCATGGTTGAACCAGTGCCGCCTCAGTAGAGAGATTGGAATATCTGGAAGACTGTTTAACCCAATCCGATCCGTGACGCAGGAGGCTGGCTAGATTATACAACCTAAGATCCGGCAAATTCAGCCCCCCCCTATCCCTTGGGAGGATCAGTTTAGCAAGGGCTATCAGGTGGCGTTTTTAATTCCATAGGAAAGAAGTGAAAGCGGTATAAAGTTGGCGGACATCTTTATGTCTAAGCAATAAGGGGATTGTTTGTAACAAATATAGTATTTTTTGGGAACGTCATCATCTTGAGAAGATGAGCCTTAGCAAGTAAGGGGAGCGGAAGATGCATCCATCGTTCTAGTTCCTTACCAATTTTGAGGAACAGAGGGGGGTAATTGAGGTGATAAATGGACTCAGGGGACTTAGCTTAGTTGTTTTTATGCTAATTGCGGCCAGGGCCCTTATCCCCCACCTCTGGAGGTTGGTCACACTCCCATCCCTCTCAGATTGGTTTAGAAAGATCTTCTTCCTCCAACGTATGGAAGAACTGAGATCAGATAATAGCCATATGATGGAGAGATGGACTGCATTGTGGAGAAACTGGGATATCTTTACTAACTCCGGTGATTTTGCCATATCTACCTAATTATGTTTACCTGCCTTGAATTATCCTAGCTCTGGCTTGACCCTTTTCTCTGGACACTGGTCTCCATCTAATGGCTCGCTTAATCTTTACATTCTCAAATGGTCATGTGAGGGTACCTAGGGTTTTGTTGATGGACTCATTGATGACAAGGTTTATAATTCTGTGTGTTGTTAGATATCTTTTTTGGTTTAGCTTGGAATAAGCTTTTCTTTCTTCCTTTTCTGCTCTTTTTTGCGTATATCAGGATTCTACTTACTTATACTCATTATTGCTGATTCCATATATGTATGTATAAGATCTGTTCTTTTGTATGTATTTAGCTGTTAATTTACAGATTGTATGACAGATGCATACATTTGTCCTGATGTTTTTTCCTTGTTTTTCAAGGAAGCCTTTTTGAATAAGAAAAAGAAAATATCCTGATATCCGACCATGCCCCGGTAACATCTGCCTTCTCCGGCCAAATCACTTCACCTTGTTCTTTTAACTGGAGATTCTCCTCATACATTGTTCACTCGGAGGACTTCAAGAACTACTTAATAACCCATTGGTTCAACTTTCAAGACATCAATATAGAACACACAGAGGACATTGGCCTCTTCTCACATAATCTCCTACCTAAACTTTTAAAAGGGAGAAACACACACAAAAATTCTCCACCCTTAACGCAGACCTTACAAGCACATCATGATTACATTGCAACAACCATCCAGGCAAATAACGACCTCGACAAAATCTCTGTTGGAAATTTTCCTGCAGGTTCAGGCAAAATTGGGCATAGAGGCCCCATGAAACAAATACTTCCGATGAGGTAACAAGATCGGTTCCCTCTTAGCAAAAGCAGGAAAGCCAGGCCACTCCAAATCCCACATTATAAGTTTGCAAGATCCTATTACACAAACAAACACTTCGGATCTCAAGTGCTATGACTCTGTGGGCACCTGGTCCCTTCTCAATGGCATAACCCTGCCCAGTCTCTCGTCAGACGCCAATCATGTTCTGGTGGCTGATATATCGGAGACTGAGGTCTGTCATGTGCTTGCTCGCCTCCACCACCATAAAACTCCAGGCCTAGATGGCCTCCCCTCAGAATAGTACAAGCTTTAAAAACCCGGCATAACTACATACCTTAATGCCATATACAGAGGACACATAGATCCAGCAGAATTCTATGAATCTAGGACCATACTACTCTCCAAACCTCAGACAGATCCAACCTTACCCCAATCTTACTGTCCCATATCTCTTCTCAATCAAGACTACAAAATTTTAACTACAATTATAGCAGACCGACTGCAATCTGTTATAGGCCCCCTTCTTACCTCCTCACAATTAGGCTTTCTACATAATAAACACTCAACAGTGGACATCTGCACAGCGATAGCAGCCGAAGCCCAATTCCATGACTGCATATGACCCACCTCCGTGTTGCTGAGTCTCGACACCTAAAAGGCCTTACACTCAGTTTCATGAAGGTTCCGCAACACCACCTTATGCTATTGTGGCTACGGACATATATTTACCAACTTTTTGGACCACAATCAAAGCCACTCTACCACCATCCTCACGGTGAACGGTCTAAACTCCAACCCAATCCAGATCCAAAGGGGCACGCACCAGGGCTGACCACTCTCTCCACTTCTCTTTAATCAATCAATAGACCCCCTTATTCACCACCTTGAAACCGTGACTCCAATTACTGGCATCCGACTGGCCTCTCAATAAATTAAACTATTTTTTGGAAAAAATTTTTAAATTTCACCCAAAACCCAAACCCCCCCCGGTTTTAAAACAAAAATTTTAATTTTTTAAAGGCAAAAACATTAAACCCCCTTTCCTAACAAAAAACCCCCCTTTTCAAAACTACCCTTTCAACCATCCCCCAATTAGGGCCTTTAAAAAAGAACTATTTATTTAAAAAAACCTTCTTTCAACCGTTACTTTTTAATATAAAACAATTAATTTTCGGGGAAGGGGCCAAAAAAATTAACATTTCCAAAACCCAAACACCAAAATTCCAACCCCCTTTCAGGGGAAAGTTCTTTAAAATTTTAAATTAAATTCCCCCCCTTATTTTTTAAAATTTTTGACAACAAATTGAAAATTAATTCCAAAAACCCCAACTTTCGGAAAGGAAAATTTTAAAAATTTCCAACTTTTTAAAAATAGATACATTAAGGGTTATTTTTTTCCCCTTTAATTTTTTTTTAAAATATTAAAAAACCCTTTTTAAAAAAACCCCGGGGGGGGTTGGTAAAAAAACCCCAGATTAACCCAATTTCCCCTTTTCCCCCCGTTGGGGAAACCCCCCTTTTCAAAAAAAAAAATTTTTTCCTTTGATGGAAACAAAAAAATTAATTTTAAGGGGGTTTAAAAAAACCCCCTTTTTTTAATAAAAAAAAAATTTTTTTTATGGAACCCTTTTTTACCCAACTTCTGCAAAAACCCTCCAAAAAAATTTTTCCTGCAACCCCAGGAAAAAAAAAAAGCTGGGACCCCCCGTTAAAAATTTTCCTAAAAAGGTAACATTTTTTGGAAAACATTTAAAATAAAGAATGAACCCAAAAATTTAAAATTTTTTTAACCCCCACATAAAAAAAAATTTTAAAAAATTTTTTTAGTTTAAACATTTTTTAAAACAAATTGAGGTTGCCAAATTTACCCAATTTTTGGGGGGCACTAAAAGAGCAGGGTTTTTTTGGGGGGCCCTTTTTCTCCCCGGGGCTATTTAAAATTTAAAAAGTTTTTTTTTTTAAAACTTCATCCCCCCCCAAATTTTCCCCTTTTAAATGGGTTGTCACTTTTAGTGGTGAATTTCCCCAAAAACCACCCCCCCTTTAGAGGGGGGGCTCCCCTTCTTTATTGGGAAAAATCCCCCTACCCCCCTTTTTCCAAAAGAAATGGCTTTCACTTTTAAAGCCCCCCAAAAAAAAATTCCCCAAATTTTAAAAACCAAATTGTTTCTTTTGGGGAAATTTAATCTTCCCCAAAGGTAAAAGGGCCAATAAAAAATTTTCATTTTCCAATTTTAAAAAAAATTTGGGATTTTTTTTTCTGTTTCCATAACATATCATTATTTACATTTAACTATGGAATTTTCCCCAAATTTTCCCAATTGTCGATTTAATTTCAATTTTAATCAAAATGGATTTTTAAATTTTTCCCCCCTTTTTTTTCCTTTTTTTACTAAATGTTTTTAAAATAAAATTTTTAACGTTAAAAAAAAAATCAAAAATCCCGGGAAATAGTTTTAAAACCCCAAAAATTTTTTTGGTCCTTTTAAATTTTAAATATTTTTTAGTGGGAAAAAAATTAAAAAAGGGCCACCTTTTAAGGGTTAACACCTTTTAAAAGAAAACCCAAAAAAGAAAAGGAGGTTTTCAATTTTCCCCCTAAAATTTTTTTCTTTTTATTTTTCCTATAAAAGGAAAACACAACACAGGGCGGGGGGATATTACTTTTTTCCCCCTTTTGGAATTTTTTTGTGTTTCTTATATCTTTAAGAAAAAATTTTCCCCAAAAAAAAAAAAATTTCTCCCCTTGTGTTTCCCTTTCCCCTTTGATTGCTTTTTAAAAGTTTCCCATTTAAAAAAAAGGGTTTCCCCTTGGGTTCCCGGGTTAAAATTTTTTTGAAAAATTTCCAAATTTGTGAACTGAAAAGGTTCTTTTGTGGTTCCCCCCCTTTTTTAAAAATTTCCCTTTAAATGAAAAAGTTTTCCCACATTTGAACAAAAAAAAGGTTCTCCCCTTGTGAAATCTCTTTTAATAAATTTTTTAAAAATTTCCCCCAATTAAATGAAAAAGGCTTCCCCCTTTGGGTTTCTTTTTTAACAGATTGTTTCCTGTAAAAGTTTTCCCAATTTGGGGTGAAAAAGGTTTTTTTTTATTTTTTTTTTTAAAAATTTTTTTTTTATAAAGTTTTAATTTGAAATGAAAAAAGGTTTTTTGGAATTTTTAGGAAAAAATTTGGATTTTTGAAAATTTTTTTAAAAGGGAAAGGTTTTTTTTGGGGAGTTTTTTTTAAAAAAATTTTTGAAAAATTTTTAAATTTGAAATAAAAAGGTTTTTTTGGAAAAGGGGGAAGATTTTTTTTAAAAAAGGGTTTTTTTTTAAATTTGGGTTTTGTGTAAAATTTTTTGGAAAAGTTTGATTTTTTAAATTTTAAAATAAAAGGGAAATTTTTGTTTGGGGGTTTTGGGTAATATTGTTTGTAGGAAAAAGGTTTTTTTTGGGTATAAAAAGGTTGTTTTTGTGTTTTTTTTGGGGGTGTGTTTTTTTGAGAGTGCGGGGATACTTTACTTTATAACTTTGGGGAATTTTTCCCTTCAGATTTTTCAATTTTTTCTTTTTAAAATTAAAAATTTTTTAATTTTTTTTTCTTTTAAAACCCAAAAAAAGAGAAACTTTTCAAACATTTCTTTGGGCAGAAAAACCCTGCGTTTATTAGTTATTCTTGGCAAAACCAGAGAGGACCCGAACCACTTATTATAACCCCTTCCTATTCCGTTTCAGTAGTCAAGCAGGAATTTTTGTGGTGCACTGGTTGCTAGGTATGTAAGGTGTGAAAGGGTGTCGCACACATATCCCCCACTGCTGTATAAGTATAAAGGGCGATTTTGGAGTTGCTAAAAGGGTTTTTTCATTTTGGATCTGGTGGGGCTGGTGGTAAAAATGTTCGTGAGTGGGGAAATACAAGTGGACAGTGGAACTCCCCAAAGCCCCTTGATTAAACATCGGCTATTAACGGATGAGGGCAAAGAGACAACTAATGGGGCGATGACCCCCAAAAGACCCCGGGGTAACCAAAAGTGGGGCAACAAAACACCAAACATCAGGCAATGGGCCCGGCACAGATGATAACGACCCCGATAACCCAAAATGTTGGGGGCCCCGGAGCAGAAGATGTCACGCAAAATCTCTAAACCCACTGTGTAGGGGCCCCAGAGCAGACAGATTTTATGCACCTTGCAACCCTACTGTGTATGGGGCCCCCGAGCAACAGATACACTGCACCCCTGCTAACCCTATTTCTTATGGGCCCCGAAAAGACTGTGTTGTGTATCAGTGACACATCCCGGATTCTGCCTAAAATCAGTCTCACTTTTTTCACATAATCCCGGACTTGATAGGATTTGAGACAAACAACCTTTTCGCAATCAGGCTGTCCTTGCCCCCACTATCCCCTTTATACCAATGGGCAGCACTTTAAACAAGTGGGGATTGATTTTAAAAATCTCATCATGTATAAACCCGTCATCATGAGACAAAGTACAATCTCCCTGAACCAGGAGGGATGATGAGGTCTGTACGGCCCAATGGTGCACACCAGGTCTTATGTTATGCATCTCTAGGGTGGTGGGAAAAGACGAGCGAGGTTTTTCCCCCAAAACTGTAATAAAGGGTTTCCCGGACCTTTTTGTATCCAATTCACTAAGAAAAAGGCTGTTTAGGGAAAGTGGGCCCCAATTTAAGTGGCCCTGAGGCAGTCCCCATCCGCCCCCAGAAAACTGCAATAAGTGCCTAATATATAGAAGGGGAAAATTCCCCTCAGCTTCTATTTTTCCCCTCACAAACTTTGACCCTTTAAAGGGTAAATGGGGTTTTCCTTTTTGCCTCCCAAATTATTTGTGGACCCGACTGTGGGGGAAAGTCATACTTGCCTCCCGGATTTGTCGGCGGGTTTTCCGCCCCTTAGAAGGGTAAACAAAAAACCCCCATTACTAAAAGCTTCGGAGGTTCTCTGTTGAAAACGGATAGACCCTGCCCCGAAGCCACCGGGGCAAAAGATACTTTACATAGGGAAATAGTTTCAGACCCCAAACAGTTTTTGGGGGGAATGTAAATAAAAGGATGCCCTCAGCAGGACAAGTGAATTCCCAGGGTGGGGGAGATTTAAATTTTGTTATGGGAGGTATTTGTATGTGTGTGGGGGGGACGTGTGCCAATAGTGGGGTAACTTGTGTGTGTGTGTGGGGGGAGTGTGTTTTTTGTACGAGGATACTGTGTGTGTGGGGGAATTGTGTGCTGTGGGGGTACTTTTTGTAGTTGCTTGTCTGTGATGGGGTACTCTTGGAGGTACTTGTGTGTGTGTGTGTGTTGGTTCATGTGGGGGGGGTATTGTAGAGGGAAAAAAATGTGGTAAGTGTTTCTGTCTCCAGCGGCATGGGGTGAAGCTGCCTCCTTTTCTCCTGTCCCTTGCGGACCCCCCTTTGGTTTTCCCCCCGCAGCCCCGAGGGCAGGAGACGGGGAGGGGGATACTCGGCAGTTTCCTTGGCAATTGCTATTCACATAGGAAAGCAGGGTGACACTCCATTTTCCCCAATGGTGGCACCCATTTTCCATCAGGAAAGGGATGTTACCTGTGGGTGATGGGGACCCAAACTTTCTGGATTTGGGGGTTTGGCCCCCAGTTATGAGTGTTAATGTTTTTTTTATTTAAGGTTCCCCTTTTTGGGCTAAATTCGGATTCAAGGATAGTGGATCAACCTTGGACCTATTTTCCATTGCTTTATGAAAATCCCTGTATGGGAAATTTCCCAAAAATATTACTTTGAATTAAAAAACCAAATGTAGCTTTTTGGCTAATGGGAAACCCTTTTGGGAAAACCATCTCTCTTGACCTCTTTTCTTCTGTCAATTCAGGTTTAATTCTGGGGGACTACAAAACTCGAGTTTTTCCCATTCATATTTAGGGCATTTATGTCCTGGGCATTGATGCAATATCCATGAAGTGCCACTTCAGAATTAATACCAGAATTGAAACCAGAAGTGACATTACGGTAAACACTAAGGGCGACATGTATGAACGGGCTTTACGCCTGTTTTCTGGCATATCCTGCCCCCCTCCGGCCCGAATCCCCTGTCAGACGCAGGGATGCGATGTTAGGCGCAGTGTTCGCCACTTTCGGCTGCACCTCACATGAAGGGGTGTGCAATGGGCGCGGTGTGGGCGTTTCGGGGCGGGACGCGGCGCGCTCGAAAACTCCGAGGCATGTACGATCGCGAGTCGGCAAAGTGCGGCGCAATGCAGCACTCGGCAGCTCCGACAGGCAGACCGGCCTGATTCTCGTCTACAGGATCCTGCGGAGACGAAGTGAAGCGAGAACGTAACATGAGAGGAAACATATAGAAGATCGCAAAAGAAATACATCTCAGCTCCGTGCGGCATGGAGGATGATTCCGAAAAAAATCGCCTTTATAAAGGCGTAAAACATTATCAGAAAAAGAGCTCAAACCTCAAAAATAAAAAAAAATCACTTTCCAAAAATTTAGAACGGCGCAATATCAGGAATTAGTAATTCAAATTCTGTAAGCTATTCTCATTGGCTGGTTTATGCCGACCAATCAGAATAGGAGCGACAGTGACCCATTAAAACCTATGGAGAACTATTGACCAATCAAAATCAAAGGCGGGACAGTACAAAATACAGTAAAAAGGCAGAAAAGAGTTGCGGGGAAAAGTTCACCGCGCCTCGCCAGTGTGTGGGGCGCAGTGCGGGACTTAGGCGCAGTGCGGGACTGCGCCTAACATGTATTCCGATTCGAGACAGGCTGGAAAACAGCGAGAAATCATTAAACATGTCCGTGCGGAGTATGAATCAAAAAAATCGCCTTTATAAAGGCGTCAAACATTCTCTGAAAAAGAGCTCAAACCTACTAAAAAAATACATAAATAAAATCACTTTCCAAAAATCTAGAATGGCGCTACATCGGGAATTTGGATATTGGAAATTGCCGGGAAATACAGTAATTCAAATTCTGTAAGCTATTCTCATTGGTCGGCAGAAGCCAGCCAATCAGAATAGGAGCGACAGTGACGCATTATAACCTATAGAGAAATCTTGGCCAATCAAAATCAAAGGCGGGACAGTTTTAAAATACAGTAAAAAGGCAGAAAAGAGCTGATTGGTTGAAGTAGCGGGGGCTTGGCTATCCCAGCCAATCAGAGCGCGAGCTACTTGTCCCATTGTAGTCAATGGAGAGATCGGGGCAATGAAATCTCGGCACTCAACGCCGTGCGGCAATGAGTATGATAAAAAAAAAATCATTTTTATTAAGTGTAAACTATTCTCTGAAAAAGAGCTGAAACCTTCTATAAACATAAATCATTCAAATCCCTAACAACGTGTTTGTCGCCGAGACCGGCGCTACATCGGGAATTGCAATATAGAGAATTGCCGGGAAATACAGTAATTCAAATTCTGTAAGCTCTTCTCATTGGTCGGCATAAACCAGCCAGTCAGAATGGGAGCGACAGTGGCCCATTCTAACCTATGGAGGAGTATTGACCAATCAGAATAGGAGCGATAGGGACCCATTATAACCTATGGAGAAATATTGACCAATCATATTCAAAGGCGGGACAGTTCAAAATACAGTAAAAAGGCAGAAAAGAGCTGATTGGTTGAGCTAGCGGGGGCTTGGCTATGCCGGCCAATCAGAACCCGAGCTACTTTCTCATAGAATTCTATGGGGAAAAGAAATGCTATGGGGAAAAGACTTCTCTCATGCTTCCCCCAAACTCTGGAACTTACTGCCCCAACACCTCAGACTCTACCCCTCTCTCACTAGCCTCAAAAGCAACCTGAAAATCCATCTCTTCAGAATTGTCTATACCCAACATTAACCCTATTACTGCTACGCCACCCCAGAAACATGTCTGCCCCTCACCTTCTGTCTCTCCCTACTTTCCATGTAAACGGTAGGCGCTCACGGGCAGGGACCTCTCTCCTTTTTTACCAGTATTTATTTATTAAGTTGTCTCCCTTTTACTTATTTGACCTATGTTATGTATGCAACCTGCTCTGGAACCAAGGGCGCTCTAAAATAAATAATAATAATAAATAAAATGGTTAAAGAGGGCTGGTGTCGGGGAATGTTTAGTCTATTTATCTTTGCAATTTGTGCGTATGTTTTTTTCCCCATATAATTCCAGTGATAGTAACGGAGGTATCTGACAGACACCTCTCCAACTATCTACCACTATATGGTCCTGTATGGAGTTAATATACAGTCTGCAGAGCATGTGTACACTGCTATTTACCAGTATATTGTCACTATATGAAGGTAATATACAGTCTGCAGAGCCTGTGTACACTGGTGTCTACCACTATATGGTCACTGTATGGAGGAAATGTACAGTCTGCATAGCCTGTTTACACTGTAACTACCATTATATGGCCACTGTATGGAGGTAATATACAGTCTGCAGAGCCTGTGTACACTTGTATCTACCATTATATGGTTCTGTATGGAGGTAATATACAGTCTGTGGAGCCTGTGTACACTGCTATCTACCACTATATTGTCACTGTATGAAGGTAATATACAGTCTGTAGAGCCTGTGTACACTGGTATCAACTACTATATAATCACTGTATGGTGGAAATATTGGTTGTAGTGTAATGATTTAGGTTTAGGCACAGTTTAGCGGTATCTCCCAGCTCTCCTGGAGGCTGAATAGGCTATCACACAGTCTAGGAAACCTGGGTGACGCCAAAACCCTAAATTAGCTTTCTTCCAGAGTCATTACACAGTTAGGTGGAGCAGGTGTGACCTTTTATAAAGGGGTGTGGCTTGACAGAGAGGGTGTGGCCAGGCAAATTTTTGGGGTGGCGCATGTAGCGTGCCTCAGCTTCAGATCTCCCTGATGGCCACTTTCAAAAGTTGGCAAGTATGGCTAAAGTGCATCTACTAAGTGTCCTCAGATCCGGGCTGTTGGATTCTACATGGATATTAAGATCTAGATATCAAATATATCTACATACACTCCATGTCCAACCAAAGGATTAAAGTTTGCTGATCATATCAGGAAGGCAGCACTCATGTAACCCCAAACCATGGCACTCCCACCACCATGCTTGACTGTAGGCAAACACACTTGTCTTTGTACTCTGCACTTGGTTGCCACCACACACACTTGACACCATCTGAACCAAATAAGTTTCTCTTGGTCTCATCAGAGCAGAGGACATGGTTACAGTAATCCATGTCCTTAGAATGCTTTTCAAACCTCCCATCAGCTAATTATCATTAGGCTGTACCTGAATGGCTGGGGATATGATGAGGGGGCGGACACCTCATTCTTAATGAGGATTGTTGCTCACTAGATGGCATTCACAGGTGTTCTTCAGTTTGATCAGGTCAGTTGAACCCTGACCATTCAATTACCAGTGTTTTATGGCTCAGAACAGGTCACAGGCCACATCTGCCTGGCTTTTCTTGTAATATCCTATTGGAGTCTGTATATACTAAAGGCCATAAAATTGCCATAAATATGCTGCTTAGCAGATACAGAACTGGGTTCTGTAAACAAGGGGGGTAAGAGAAATTATTTTGCAAAGGGGGGTGGAGGTCTTACAAGTCACAGAAATATATAGACAGGATTAACACAGTGCAGGATATATTCTACATAACATACAGTTCTATGACAGCTACAAACAGACCTTATGATAATATCATAGCTGCCCTGCCCATTTTCCTCACATATATAATTATGTTATCCATTGTAATAAACCCATTTAAGATCCAGTTGTTCTTGTTCAGTTATTAAAGGGGTTTTGCCACGATGTAATGTTGACGTGGGATCCTCCAAAATGGGTTTTTAATCACTTTTCTAAATATATGTGATTACAAAAATTGCAGTCTGAGAGAGCTACAGCCTTCCTTACATGCCCTTGGTTACTTCAAAGCTTCTATTAGATACGGCCTGACAAGACCTGCTGGACGGGCTTGCGCAGAGAGAGCTTCTTATCTGATGAGACTAAGCTGTAGAAGTTTTTAAGGCACCGGGTAGCAATATGTTTTCTTTAGTATACAGAATAAACTAGTTGTAGTGTGATTAGATCCCTGCTTTATCTGATGACAGGGAACATGAAGAAGCTTTCAAGCTGCTGTGGAGAAAAGGTGTTGTCTTTTCTATACAGAATCCACAAGTTGCAGTTTGATTATTTCAGTGAACATGTCACACGATCCCTTATGCAGCTTTGTGCTCTGGCTGTGTGAGTCTCTCTCTCTTTCAGCTCCCTGTGGTTTGTTTACATTAGCTTCTTAGCAGATAAGGCTCCTCCTGACAGTGCAGTCTGAGGCTGTCTTGCTGTATTGAGAATCCACTCTTGTACTGTTTATTATTTCTCTTAAGTTTTGAGAGGCTCCCTTGGATTCCTCACTCCTCACTCGCCCCCACCCTCTCTCCCCTGCAGCTTCATGACTCAGCGTGATTTGTTTACATCCTGCTCTCATTCTGACAGGAGGTACCTACCTGGCCTCTTGGCAAATCCCCTTTAAGGCAGCAAATGCAGCAGATTCTACCCCGGTTGTCAGTGCAGATGTTCATCACAGCAAGTGAACCCCAAAACCTGATCCTAAGCCTCATGTACGGCAGGACCCATAGAACGCCTTGGAAAGAAGTCACCTCCTCAGGCCCCGCACCAGGTATAACACATGATCACTGAGGAAACCTCTGAATTCATTACTTCTCACCTGTGGTCACATCTTCTGGGATCTCCTCCTTCACTTCACTCATCCTCAGCTCATCGCTCCTCATCTTCTCTTCTTCAGCCTCCACTTTAGTATCAGTCAGATCTTCACCCTGATGTGACATATGGAACAATTCAGTACAGCAGACAGATCGACATCAGAGACCCCCAAATATCTATGAGCCCATCTGTGACTGCAGGAGGTCCACACCCCGTATACAGATTGTGTATAGGGCTCATCTACCTGAGGATTCCCTGGGACGTCCATCTCTTCTGCTTCATCCTCAACCTTAATATCAATCAGATTTTCCCTCTAAAGAGACAAAACCAGTGAAATAAGTGCAGGTTGTTCCATTCTGGTCATATTTAGAGGAGACTTCAGCTCCCTCTACCTGATGATTCTCTGGGACATTTCCCTCTGGACAGTCCTGGGAATACAGAGGACGGGGACATCTCTCTGCTGGATTTCTCCTACTGGATCCATCTGTAGGGAGCACACAGTGAAAGAATAGTTTCTGGGTGACATCACTCCCTGCTGTGTCTTATCTCCTCTCACCTTGTGATGTCAGCGGCCGGTGATCCTCCATCATGACCTCCTGGTACAGATCCCTGTGTCCTTCTATGTACTCCCACTCCTCCATGGAGACATAGACAGCGACATCCTGACACCTTATAGGAACCTGACAACACAAGGATCCATCATCATCCAGACCCATCATCCCCTGTGTTATGTATAATGTCCCAGCATTCCCCTCACCTCTCATCATCATCCAGACCCATCATCCCCTGTGTTATGTATAATGTCCCAACAATCCCCTCACCTCTCATCATAATCCAGACCCACCATCCGCTGTGTTATGTATAATGTCCCAGCATTCCCTTCACCTCTTATCATCCAGACCCATCATCCCCTGTGTTATGTATAATGTCCCAGCATTCCCAGTCACCTCTCCAGTCAGCAGCTCAGTGATCCTGGTGGTCAGGTCTAGGATCTTCTGTATCAGTGAATGAGGTGGAGGCTCGGGGCTCTGGGTGCTGCTCCGTCCTCCTGACACACGGGGGGCCACACACTCTCCAGACGACTTCTTCACTACTGTGTAATCCTGTGTATGGGGAGACACTGATCACTACATAGATTCTAAGAACCCCTCACCTTTCCCATCATTCACCTGTTACTGATAGAGAGAAGAGCGAGGACATGTGAGACTCTCACCTCTCCAGTTACCAAGTAGATGATCTCCAGGGTGAGGTCTAATATCCTGGGGGCCCTGAGGTCTCCGTCCTTGTCCATTCTTGGGGGGTCATTGATGAAAAGGGCCATTGTCTTTAGCTGTGAGAGTCCTGGACCTGAGGAACCTGAAGAAGACGAGGAGGACTGAGAGCAAGATCACACTCTATATACACCTCTATTCTGTACATATATATACCTACACTATAGCGGATACCCCGTCCCAGGACAGTGACTGTAACAGAAAATGAAGCCATATAAGGGCCGAGTTTTCTTCCAGGACAACGACTGCAATAGCTATCTATCTATCTATCTATCTAAACACAGCTCAGAAAAGTAAGTGCACCCCTCACATTATCCTAAATCTAGTATTCTATCTTTTCATGGAAAAACACTGAGGATCTAACCCTTTGATACAATGTACAGTAGTCAGTGCACGGCTTGTATCAAAGTGTAAATTTGGTGCCCTCAAAATAACTCAACAAAGCCATCAATGTCTAAACTACTGGAATAAAAGTGAGTACACTCCTAAGTGAAAATGGACAAACTGTGCCCAATGTGCCATTCTCCCTCTATGGTGTCATGTGACTCGTTAGTGTTACAAGGTCTCAGGTGTCAATTGGGAGCAGGTGTGTTACATTTGGCGTAATCGCTCTCACAGTTATACTGGTCACTGGTAGTTCAGCATGGCGCCCCATGGCAAAGAGCTGTCTGAGTAACTGAAACAAAGAATTGTTGCTCTACATAAAGATGGTGGAGGCTATAAGAAGATACCAACATCCTGACACTGAGCTGCAGCGTGGGGCCGAGACCATACAGAGGCTTATTAAAGACAGGTTCCCCTCAGAACAGGCCTCGCCATGGTCCATCATTGCTGTAGAGGTTAAAGGGTTGAGGGTCAGCCTGTCAGTGCTCAGACCATACGTCCCACACTGCCCCAAATTGGTCTGCATGGCTTTTGTCCCAGAAGGAAGCATCTGCTAAAGATGATGCACAAGAAGGCCCGCAAACAGTTTCCTGAAGACAAGCATACTAAGGACATGGATTACTGGAACCATGTCCTCTGCTCTGATGAGACCAATAGAAACTTATTTGGTTCAGATGGGTCAAGCGTGTGTGGTGCAGAGTACAAAGACAAGTGTGTTTGCCTACAGTCAAGCATGGTGGTAGGAGTGCCATGGTT
Source organism: Phyllomedusa bahiana (assembly GCA_025379985.1). Lineage (NCBI taxonomy): Eukaryota > Metazoa > Chordata > Amphibia > Anura > Hylidae > Phyllomedusa > Phyllomedusa bahiana. Next base: position 15,407 of record JAODAL010068589.1, read on the forward strand.
TGGGGCTGCATGAGTGCTGCCGGCTATGGGGAGCAAGAGTCCATTGAGGGAACCATGAATGCCAACATGTACTGTGACATACTGAAGCAGAGCATGATCCCCTCCCTTCTGGGTTACAGGGCGGTATTCAACATGATAACGACCCCAAACACCTCCAAGAACACCACTGCCTTGCTACAAAGTATGAGGGTAAAGATGCTGGACTGGCCAAACATGTCTCCAGACCTAAACCCGCAGACATCTAGGAGCTTCTAAATGCAAGTGGGGGAGAGCAAGGCTTTTCCCTCCCCAGCTCCCTGATGCGTCATGAAGGGGGAGGGGTATTCCCTGGGGGGTCAAACAACACTGACAAGCAAAATGGTAACAGGAAAGAGAGAGAGACAAGAGATAGAGGAAAGAAAGAGAGGGAAATACAGGAGATAGGAGACAGAGAGAGAGACAGAGAGGGAGGGAAAGGAGACAGAGAGGGGGAAAAAGGAAAAGGAGGGGAAGGAAAAGGGAGGGGAGGAACAGAAGAGAGAGGAATGGAGAAAAAATTACAGAGAGAAAGATGAGAAGAGACGATTGGAGAGATAGAAAGAGAAAGGAGACAGGTGGAAAGGAGGAAAAGAGAGAGTAATGGAAAAGCCAGGGGGGGGGGGAGAGAAATGGAAAAGACAGGGGGGGAGAGAGAAATGGAAAAGACCAGGGGGAGAGAGAAATGGAAAAGACAGGGGGGAGAAAGAAATGGAAAAAAGGGGGAAAAAGGGAAAAAAAAAAGGGGGGAAAAAAAAGGAAAAACCCCCAAGGGGGAGAGAAAATGGGAAAAAGGGGGGAAGAGAATGGGGAAGGGGGGGAAAAAAAGGAAAAAACAAGGGGAGAGAGAAAGGAAAAAGACAAAGGGGGGGGGAGGAAAAAGGGAAAAAAAGGGGAGAGAGAAATGGGAAAAGACAAGGGGGAGAGAGAAATGGAAAAGACAAGGGGGGGAGAGAGGAATGGAAAAGGCAGGGGGGAGAGGAATGGAAAAGCAAAAAGGGAGGGGGGGGGGGGAGAGAGGAAGGAAAAGCAGGGGAAAGGGAAAGGAAAAAAACAGGGGGAAGAGATTGGGAAAAAGAAGGGGGGGAGAAGGAAAGGAAAAAAGGGGGGGAGAAAAGGAAAGGGGGGGAGAGGAAGGAAAAGGAAATGGGGGGGAAAGAAAAAAAAAAAAAAAGGGGGGGAGAGAGGAATGGAAAAGACAGGGGAGAGAGGAATGGAAAAGACAGGGGGGGGGAAAAGGGAAAAGGGAAGGAGAGAAGGAATGGAAAAAGACAGGGGGAAGAAGATTGGGAAAAGAAGGGGAGAGAGGGGAATGGGAAAA
>JAODAL010068590.1:0-16741 GCA_025379985.1 Phyllomedusa bahiana
TTTTGGGAAAGCATATGCTGCAGCAAATAGAGCAAACATGTCAATGTAGAACTAAGTTTGCTCAAATAACCTCATGGATGCGGCAGCAAAAGTGGTCCCTTTTCCCTCACAGTACCTATGGATCCCCTTAAACGTGAGCTGAAACGCCGTTTTAAATAGCCTTTTACAGAGTTGCGATTATTTTTCATATACTGAAAGGGGGCCCCAAAGAGTAACATTCCTGGGGGCCCCCCGGGTGCTCCACCGAAAAATTTCACTCAGTCTGTTTAATTAAGCGAACGGCGGGGCACTGACAGGTGGTAGAACAAGGAAAACCAACCTGGAGGATAAAACTGCTGAAAAATTGTAGTCAGTCAAACATTTCCCCCATTTGTGGTAAAACGTTTAGGAGACTGGAAAATTTCTTCATGGACCCTTGTGACAGAAATAAAAGTAAAATAACCACAATTAATCAGGGTAAGAGCAGCCACATGGTAGCACTTGAGGCAAAGTGGCCACAACCACAAAAACAATGCATAAGTGCCTCATACTGTCTACTAAATCAACAATTTTATAGAGAGCGTCTATACAAAACTTACTTTTTGAAAAAATTATTTTAAATCTTAAATACATATCATTTTTATTATGGTGCCTTCTCCAGAAAATTTTAAATTGGGTTGTCTGTTGAATGATGTTGGGGGGCTATGATGAACTATGCATCCATATAAACTGTAGAGCTCCTTTTTTATGGTTTCTATGAAGATTCACTATGTTCTTTTGGTGTTGTGTTTGTACTTGGCCATTGCTGCTGAGAATAAAGTTACCTTTAAAATGCCTGTTCCTATTTTTGCAAAACATATGTTACATATGTACTTGAAAAATGTATTTACATTTTATATATACATCATCATTATCAGATATACTGAACTATTTTACCTTAGACTTGAAAATATCTCTTCACAGGTTTTTTCTGGAGTTTTATTCAGATGATCAAGTGAATATCACGTTAAAGTTAAAAATAAAACCACGACTATTTCCTCCAGCAATGCCTCCTAAAACAAGATTTTTTCGGGTCCCCATACTGTCAGTCAAGCAGCCAGCAGTAAAAAAAATAACAAAAATATCGGGTTTTTGGGGCAGAGTTATTAAAACAGAGTGAATATAGCTGCGTTAATCATGAATGATATTTTAGAAGGTCTAGCTATAAAAATATAAAACCCCTAAATCTACACATGTATTTGAAGCTCCAATAACACGTGTCCTACTACTAAATTCACTTACCAGGTGCTTAAACTATATATAACATTTAACCCCTTACCACAATATGGTAGATTGATAACACAGGGGTTCTAAAGCACTACCACTCTGTGTCTATGGGACTTCCAAAGATGGCTGATGCAACATTCGACTATCTTCATCATTTCTAAAGACAGTAAATGGAGAGTGACTTGTGCTCCATTCAGATAGAAGTTTTGGGGAGTTCGTTTTCAAAATCAGTAGGAGTCACATTGAGTGGTCGGATTAATGAATAGGAGATTAATGTTTCTATGGTCTAGCCCCTTTAACCATCTATAAAAGCTTATTGGGGGTAGAAAAACTGTTAGGAAAATTTACTTAGGAAAATTTTAAATGCCCCTTTACTTGCATTGCATGTTTTTGCGACATTCCCAATTTTAAAAATTTTGTTCATTTAAAAAACATCAAAAAATTTCTAAAGAAACATTCAATGTATGAATCCTATACTTTTCAATGAAGAGAACTGTGCATGAGTACAGCTGCATTCCACTGATTTCAACGGCGAAATCCGTGGGCAGTGGAGGCACAGGACCAACATTCTGTGGTATACCTTGTAAACGGTAACACCTCTTCAAATAACCCACCAAATGAAAATAGAAAAAAATATACTATGCGTTTTTGGCAAAAATCAAGCATCCAAAAATCAAGGAAAGGGTTGCAACAAAAAAATAATTTCTAAAACTTGAAAAAAGCAACAGAAATGTTAAAATGGGTGGTGAAATATCTGGAAGCTTTAGAGACAAGGAACACTTGAGGGAAAATAAAAAGGGTGGCACTTTGGGTTTTAAATAGGTGATAAAGTAGTGTTGACAATTTTTATCAAACAAAGTTGAAACCCGGAAACGGTATTTCTTTTGATCGGTTTTTTTAGATCCCCGGAAAATTTTAGGTTAAAATCTGTGCATCATCTAAAAATATCGGCCTTTTTTCTGCGTTTTCCTGTTTTTTTGGGGGCCAAATAAGCTTACAGAATAAGCGGGTGAGATTTGTGCAAACGCCCATGACGGGGATGTGTAGGGTTTTGCGATTTACGGGAAAAATCAAAATTGCCCCTCGTTTTACATAGAACACCTTTCCTGTTCATGACCCAGCGTCTGTCGCGTCCAGGCAGTAGGCCCGGCGCTCTGCCTCTGCCCAAAACCACTCAGCAAACACTCAGCAAAAAATTATTCTATTTCTTCACGAGAAAGCTTACTTTTAGCTGTGATCCTTACAACTTAGTTAATCAGAGATTGAAGATTTTTGTAGTTAGGAAAAAATTTTTAAAAAGGAGCCAAAAACTGCGTTAAAGTCATGGGGGGGAGAAGGGGGGGGAGGGTCCCGGGGGGCGAAAATTTCTGGATATAGTTCACCAAACTTAGTGTAGACTTTTGCACTGAATACTTTATTATTAACATTTTTTCTATTAAAATTTATTTCCTGGATTTTGGGGCACCCCGGGAACTTATATTAGGATAAAATTCTTTTCTATAACTGCAGGTCTCTTTTTTTGGTGCAAAAACTCCACTTTTTTTATCAGTATACATTTCAGATGGGTGTTTTTTAAAAATTTTTGGGCCCTTTTCCAGCTTTGTTGATAAAGCCCACCTTGCATTTTAAATTAAAAACCCCCGCAATTTTGTAGCCAAAAAGGGTTTGATGGGTTTCCCAAAAATTTCCCTTTCAAAAATCCGAATACTTTTTCAGAAAAGTGTTTTTTAAAATTTTGGCGCATACAGCTTTGTTCATTGAGGCACCTGCACTTAAATGTGAATATACAGAAATTTTGTAGTCACCAAAAGTGAATTAAAAGGGGTCCCAAAAAATTTTCCTTTTATTATCCAAATACTTTTTCAGATACTTTTTTTTTCCTTTTTGGTCAGCCCAATTTTGTTAAATTAGATCACTTTGCAGTTAAATTTAAACCAAAACTTTTTTGTCCCCCACGGGGTTGTTGGGTCCCAAAAAAAATCCCTTTTTTTTTCCCAGTATACTTTTCTTTACGTTTTTTTTTCACTTTGGCGCAGGAAACCCGTGTTAAATTAGAGCCACCTTGCATTTTTAAATTTGAATCCAGCAACTTTGTAGTCCCCACATGTGTACTGATGGGTCCCCAAAAAAACCCTTTTTTAAACATCCGTTACATTTCGGACAGGTTTTTTTTTTTTTAAATTTTTTGGTCAGTAAAGCTTTGTTGTTTAGATTTATTTTGCATTTAAAATTTTGAATAAAAGAAAATTTAGTAGTAAACCACGGGTGAATTGATAGGTCCAAAAAAATCCCTTTTTATTACCCCCGTATACATTTAACGGGAATTTTTTTTTTTTTTTTTAAATTTTGGTCTTTAAAAGCTTTTTTTAAATAGACCCTACTTTGTAGTTAAATTTAAATACAGAAATTTTTGTATCACCACAGGGTAATTGATAGGTCCCCAAAAAATACCTTTTATTTTCAGTATACTTTTCAGACAGGTTTTTTTTTTCACTTTTGGCAGTAAAATTTGTTGATTGATCTTCCTTTTGCATTTAAAATTTTTAAAATCCAGAAAACTTTTGGGCACCCGGGTGAAACTGATAGGTCCCCAAAAAAAATTTTTAATATCCGTTTACTTTCAAAAAGGGTGTTTTTTTTTTTTGGCCCAGTCAAGCTTTTTTTGATAGTTCAACTTTGCATTTTAAAATTTAAAATCCAAAAAACTTTGAATCCCCACGGGGTTGATAGGTGCCAAAAAATACCTTTTTTATCAGTATTTTTTTTCGGGACAGGTTTTTTTTTCATTTTTGGGGTCTTTAAAGCTTTTTTTGTAGATCTACTTTGTTTTTAAATTTTGGGGAAATCCACCCAACTTTGTAGCCCACCACGGGTGTACTGATAGGTGCCAAAAATTCCTCTTAAACCGTATACATTTAAACAGGGGGTTTTTTTTCATTTTTGGGCCCCAGTAAAACTTTGTTGATATTTCAAACTTTGCAGTTAAATTTGAATCCAGAAATTTTTGGAAGCCCACCACGGGGGTTTGGTGCCAAAAATCCCTTTTATTAAAGTTTTTAAAATTTAAAGACAGGTGTTTTTTTCCCCTTTTTGGTCGTCAAGCTTTGTTGAAAGATTTTATTTGCAGTAAATTTGAACCCAAGAAAACTTTGTAGTCCCCACAGGGTGAACTGATTGGGGTCCAAAAAATTTACCTTTTAATACCCCGTAAAACATTTCGGGAAGGGGTTTTTTTTTTTCACTTTTGGTCGGGCCAAGCGTTGTTGATAATCAAACTTTGCAGTTAAATTTAAATACAGAAATTTTATAGTCCCCCACGTAAATTTTGTTGGGTCCCAAAAAAAATACCTTTTATTATCCCGTAAAAATTTTCAGACGGGTTGTTTTTTTCACTTTTGGTCATCATTTTGTTAAATAGATCTTTTTTTGCATTAAAATTTGAACCCTGCTTTTTTGGGTTTTGATTTGGGGGAAATTTGGAATAGCTGTGATTTGACGTGTTTTAATAATAGAATTTAAAAAACTTTCCCATACCTTCTATATTTTTTTATTTCTAAACATGGAGCGAAATTCGGTGGTAAGCGATTTAAAGGGGGGGTGGGGAAAATGGGGGAAAGAGGTAGGGAAAAAAGGTGCCCCCTTCCAGTGCTGGCGACAAAAGCATCCAGGGGATCGTCAGTTGCAGGACCGCCCAGGCCTGTCATCGCGGGGTCAGGGCCCTGTGAATCTCAGAAACCCGAACACGTCGAAAATTTGATTTTCCAGGGGTTAATAAACCCTGCACCACATTTACCCCCCTCTTTCCTCCCAGTAAAAGGGCCCAAACAAATTTTCGTCCCCACCCACATCAGATCCGTAAAAAAAGAAGCAGCCCAAATGTAAAATTTGTGTACCCCCCAGGGTGGATAATCCTTTTTCCCTGAAGACCTTTTTTGATGACAAAATGGGGTTGGACAGAAGGCATTTTTAAAAGGGGGTTAAAAGGGGGGGGGGCCAAAAGAAAATTGATTTTCTCTGCTAAACGCCCGTTACTGATGGCCAACCAGGGGGGGGGAGAAGGAAAAGCCGGCCCATTGGGCAAAAACCCCGGGGCGGTGGGAAAAAACCCCCCCTTGCAGTCCCCTTGTTTGGGCAGCTCCTGGATGCAGAAATGTCGGGGACGACGAAGTCACCTGGGGTTGATGATGATTATGACGACTTTTGCGGACCCAAACCCGTGGTTCTTTTCGCAGAATTTGCTTCCCACCGCTTCATCACGGGGACGAGGAGGAAAACGATGGGGTAGGGGTCAGTACGGTCCCGCCTCAAAAAGGGGGGGGCGGTCGCAAAAACCGCTGAAATGATTCCCCCACCCCGGGTAAAGGGGAAAAAACCCATCCTCTTTTAAATGCCGTCAAAAAAGGCCAGGACCTCTAAAGGGCCTGGGCCTTTTTGAGAAAAGCCTCTGTTTTCCCCCACCCGAGGGTCTTTGCCCCCCTTTTTGCCGAAAAACCATAAGTAGGGGCAAGAACCTTGGGTTTTAAAACCCCCAAACCAAAAGGGTCTGTCAAAAAGGCAGCGAATGAAATGATTTTGAAAGGGGGAAAATTTTGGGGGCCCAAAAAAGGGGGCCCAGACCACGCGGGGGCCCTCCAACCACTGTCCAAACACCCTCTGTCTCCCGCCTCCTCCTCCCCCCTTTCCCCCAAAACAAAGGGGTTTCCCTCAGCCCCATGTTCTCAGAGTCATGATCGGGATCGCCTCCCTTCAGTCCCCGTCCCCCCGAGTACCCCCAGCCCCCACCAGGCCCCCACCCTACCCCTTCTCCTTCCGCCATTTTGAGGGACCGCCAGGGCCGAAAAGCGGCCAGTCTAGCACCACCTTTGACTTCCGGTTTTAGGAGCAAAAGAAACACTTAAACCCAAACCACCCCAAAAGGCCAAAACCCTGAATGTGGGAAATTTGGGCCCAGGTTTTTGGGGCCTTTGGGAAAAATGTTCCTTTTTCCGCTGGGGGAACAAGAGGGGCCCCCGCCACGCCCAGGGGCCCTTGCCTCCCCCCAAAATTCCAGATGCCGGGCAGGCATTTCTTTCCCAAAAAAGGCCGTCCCGGGGGCCCCTGGGAAACCCCCTGTCATCCAAAATTTTTCCAATGCGTTTTTTTGCCTCTGTGGCCGGGGAAAATCCATCTGACCACCGACACATGGACTAGTAAGCACGGCCAAGGCCACCCTTTTTTTCTGTGAAGCTCACTGGGTGAGCTGGGTGGATGTTTTCTGGGGGGGACATGGGGTCCGGCTTTGGCGCATGCTTTCCAAAAAAAGCAAAAGGGGTTTCCGGGCTCTTTCCCCCAAAGGGGGGCCCCCTGGTGGGGGTCACGTGCCCCTAAAAAACCCCGGCCGTGTTTAAATTTAAACTGGGCCCTTTGGGGAAACCCTCCAAAACACAGGTCCCCGGGCTGTGGATGGCTCTCCGCAACGAGAACCGAGCGCCTTTGGTGGGTGACAAGAACCTTGTGGGCCCGGCAAAGGTTTTGGGGGGCGATAATTTGGGGGAAATCTGTGGCCCCCCCTTAAGATCGGTAGGCCCGGAGGGAAAATCCCTTGCCTGGCACATGTCTTGAAACCTTTTTGTCCCCGAAAATTTTTTTAAAAAAAAGCTAACCCCCGGGGCTGGACTGCCTGTGAGGAAGGCCGAAGGGCTAATTTCGGGAAATTCCGCCGTTCGCCCCCCCTGTTCGTCCCGCCGGGGTCGTTGCAGCGCCGCTCGGCCTCCCCCGCAACCGTCTCATTGTTGACCCTGGCAACCCCCTGGGGAAATTTAACCCAAACATTGCTCCAGCGTTGTGGGAGCAGCGCAAGCCCTTTTCGCAGTACGAAGTGACACATGGCCTGGGCAAGCAGCGGGGGCGGACCCTCGGGGTTTTTAGCCACCGAGGAGTGGAGGAAGGGGGAAAAAACTCTGAAACCTTCCCTTGCCGTTTTGAAGAACCCAAACCAAAAAAAAGGTCAGTGGGAGACAATGGTTGTCAGCATGGGGCATTTTTGGTGATCTTGTTCCCGGAACCGGAAACGTTGGACCCCTTGAAAAAAACAGGGGCCCCCCCCCCGCGACGGAGGAGGAGACGGACCGATGCGGGGCCGGAGCCTTTTTCTCCGTCAAATCCACAAAAGGCCCCCAAGTTTCACAATTTCATCGGTCTTCAAATTTGGGAAAATGGTTCGGGGTCCAAGGCAGTGCAAAGGGGGTGCATCAGCTTCAGGGTGCCAATAAACTCAGGCAAGTCAGGGCTGTTTTGAACTGGGGCCGGAGGAAACGGAGGGGGAAAGGGGGAGGGGAGGAGGTAATTTCCCAGGGCACCGACGTTTCCGCGTCCCTGCCTTGGAATGGGTTGGCGCGAAAATTTTGGGGGGGAGGAAGATGAGGAAGTTTTTTTTTGCTTGTGCCCCTCGACCCGGGCTTGGGAAATCAAGGCTCCATTCTCACATGGTGCTTGGGTGCCCAATTTTCCCCAACATGATCCCCCAGATTAAGGCCTTTAAAAAGAAAAACAATTTTGGGGGGCCACCCTCCCGGAACCCCCGGGAAAAACAATACTCAGCACTTTTCCTTCCAACCCCCCCCAAATTTGGGGAGTAAAATGAAGGAAATGGGCCTTGCTGTTTTTTCAAAGGAAAAACATCTGTTGCCCTAATTCTCGTTCTTCAAATGTCACCGGGGGAACAACATCAGCGACGTTTTCAGCAAATTTGAGTGCCAAGTAGCCCTAGCGGCAGCACAAAGGGATGGTGGCAGAAGCCTAATGGGTGACCCCCCGGCAACTTTTTTTACCCCCATTTACCAACCATTTCAATGCAGGGGGAAAACATCCAAAAACACAGGACCAGCTTAAGATCATGGTGCCCGGGCAAACTGCATCTCAAAACCAAAACCCATGTTTTTGGATTGTTCCGGACCCAAAAAGGGGCTTTTTTTGGGTAACCAAAATGGACGAAAAAAAGGGCCCCCGGCCCCGCCGGGGCCCCGCCATAGGGGGTGGTTTTCCCCCCCAGCAAACCAGCGATATACCCGAGGGCCTTAAGGGACCCGCCGGAGGAGTTTATTACAAACAAACGCAAACCGGCTTTTTCCACAGATAAAGTTTGGGTTTTTTTGACTTTCATCAAGATGAAAACAGGAAAAGGATCCTCCGTTTATTTGTTTGGCCCCAAAATTTCCCAGGTTAACCCATTAGTTTTCCCGGGCCTTTTCTTCACATTTCCTTTTTCAAACAGAAAAAGGGCCTTGAAAAACTTTTTTTTTTAAAATTGGGTCCCTTTTTTTACTGCAATTTTTTTTTTCTTTTTCCCCAAAAATTCCCTTTTGCTGGGGTTTTTCTGTGAGGAGAATGTAAAAGACCGCAAAAGGTTTTTATGACAACACCGTATTCCCTTTTCTCACTTTATCTTTAGAAAGTTTTTTTGCATTTGGTTAAAAGGGTTTTTTGGGGGAAGTTGCTGTGAGATTTCAGCTAAATTATGGTCTTGGAACGGGAAAAGTGGGGGTTTTAAAAATGGCTTTTCCCCCCCTCACAAAATTTTTTTAAAAATTTGGGTAAAAGTCATATTTAAAAATTTTTTGGGGTCCCTTTTGCTGTGAGATTCAGCAATTTTCATGGTCCCCCGGAACCGAAATGTGGTTTTAAAATGGCAATTCTCCCCCTCACAATTTTTTTAAAAGTTTGGGTGAGAAGTCATTTTTTATTTAAATTTTTTTGGGGGCAAAGTTGTGTGAGATACAGCAAAAAATCATGGTCCTTTGGAACAGAAAGTGGGTTCTAAGTGGGGATTTTTTTTCCCTCACAATTTTTTAAACCCGTGGCTGAGAAATCATTTTTTTTAATTTTTTGGGTTTATGTGCTTTGAAATGCAGCAATACTAAAAGGTCCATTCTAAAAAAATTTGTTTCCCAACCGACTTTTGTTCTTAAAAATTTTTCAAAAAGTCCCCAAGGGGCATGTTTTGAATTTTTTGGGGGGCAAATTTTGGGTGTGAAATGCGATAATTTCAAAGGTTTTCCCATTATTTTAAAAAAGTTGTTTCTAACAGACATTGTTTTTCAACCCAAATTTTCCAAAAAGGGGTCAAGGGGGCATGCTTTGAATTTTTGGGGGAAATTTTTCTGTGACATTTCAGCTTTTACTAAAGGGTCCTATTATAAAAAAAAAAAGTTGGTTTTCTAACAGGGGAAAATTTGTTCTTCACAATTGTCCAAAGTGGTTTAGGGGTCATGGCCCTTTGGGAATTTTTTTTTTTTTGGGGGGTTTTGTGTGACAAATTTAAGGGTTTAAAAACCCGGGGGCCCATTATAAAAAAAAAGTTGTTTCTTTAAAGACAATTTTTTTTCACAATTGTCCAAAGTGGTAAAGGGTCAAAGCTTTTAATTTTTTTTGGGGGGATTTTGCTGTTACATGCGCTATACTAAAAGGGGCCAAATTTTAAAAAAATGTTGTTTTTAACAGAAAATTTTGTTTTTTCACAATTTTTCAAGAGTGGTCAAGGGTGTTTGGGGCTTTTCCCGAAACCCGGGAAAAGGTTGGAAACTGTTTTTTGGCACATTTGCAAAAGACTTGTTTTTGCAAGGGTCTTTAACTTTGCTAGCCCAAACCCTGTATTGAGAACCAAACCCATTTAATACAATTTAAAAAAAAAAAACAAAGACATTGTGGGGGTTCCATTTCCCATTTTTAAAAATTGTTTTTCTAGAATTTAAAATACGGAGGGGGGAAAACGTAAACCCAGGGTCTTGAGGTGGTATGAAAGGGCGGAGGATTTCCTCAAAACTTTTTGTTTTCCCCCCCTCTGCTTCAACCCCGAATGTTGACTTGGGGGGCGTCATAAGGCATTTTAACCTGGTGTTTAAAAGATGGGCAGACCGCCAGCTTGGGGCCCCAAACCCTACCCCCATGTAACTCCGGCCCCCGGCTGCCCAACCTGCGTGTTAAAGATGACAGAACCCAGCCTGGGGTCCCAACCCCAAACCCACGTAAGTTTTGGCCCTGGCAGCTGGACCTCCTGGGTTTAAAAGGTTGGGCAAAAAACGCTTGTGGGGCCCCCTTTTACCGCCCCCTGTAAGTCCGGCCCCCGGGAAATGGACCTCCGTGTTAAAAAATGGCCCGATGGCAGCACTTGGGGGGTTCCAACCCTTAGGGGCAAAACGGAGAGCTTTCCAAAAATTTTTCAAAAAAAACGATTTTTAAAGGTGATTTTGGGGAGGGTTTAAATAGTGGTTTAAAAAAGGGGGGTCCCGGGGTGGGGCACAAATTGCCAAAATTTGAGGGTTAAAAAATTTTTTGGGGGTGGAATCCTATGGGGTGCATCATTTTGTTTTCCAGGGGATCTGTCCCTAATCACGAAGAAGGATTTGGGGGAAAAAAAGAAAACCCTTGAAAGATTGGCTAATCAACTCAGAAGCCGGAGGGCAAAAAGTCTTCTCAACTAAGAAAATGTTTTTTTGGGGGTGATTAGGACATTTTTATTAAATTTAAAAAGGGGGTGCGGGGTTTTTAAAAACATCTACTTTTTAAAAAAATTTTCCTTTTAAAAAAAATGAAGGGGGGGCTGTATGTTTTTGTTATCAACCCTTTTAAAAAAAAAAACAAAATGATAATAATTAAAACTATAAATAAAAATTCCCCCAAAAAATTCGTAAACAAAAGTCATTACCAAAAAATATAATAAATAAAAAGTATTTTACAAAATTTGCATTGTGCCCCTTTTGATCTGTGGATCAAAAAGGTTTTTTAAAAAGCATGCTGTGGCCCCCGGGCCCGGTATGGTCAATGGCCAGTGAAACTAAAAGGGGGTTGAAAAAACTCCTTTTTTTCCCCCCCCAAAAAAACCCGGGGGGGATTCAGGTTTGGGGTCTTCTGGGGTTCCAGGACAAGATAGTTTTATGTCCAGTGAAAAAAAATGGTGGTTGAAAGACTCCTTTTTTTTCCCCGGGACTTTTTAAAAATGGGGGTCATGGGAAAGGGTTTTGGGGTCATGCTGGGGTTTCCAAGGGGCAGGGGCATATATGTCCAGTGAAACTAAATTGGGGTTTAAAGACTCCTTTTTTCCGGCACTTTTTTAAAAAGGGGGTCAGAAAATTTTAAAAGGACATTTCTGTGGTACAGGAAAGGAAAAGTCACTGTCCCGTTCAAAATAAAATTGGGGTTGAAAGACTCCTTTTTTCCGGCACTTTTTTAAAAAAGGGGGTCATGCAGGTTTTGGGGGGTCATGCGCGTTTTTAGGAAAAGGGGTATTCCCAAATTTCCCGTTCCCAATTTAAAATGATGGTTCAAAAATTTTACTGCCTTCTGGCACTTTTTTAATTTTGGGGGGGGTTTTTTGCAGGTTTTTAAAAGGGGCAAAACTGTGGTACAAGACCAAAGGGTTTTGGGAAAGGTCTGGTTTTTTTTTTTCTGTGGCTTTTATAACCTATGTGGTTGCCTAAGATGTAGCACTATCCCTTTTTTACGTTGTGGGGTGTTAATTCCCCGCTTCTCCAGCCCCCGTTGGGTGAAAAAAGAAGGTGTTGTTTTCCCCTCCCATAGGGTTTAAAAGGGGATCCCGGGGATAAAACTATTATCGACTATCCCGGATTTCTTATGAAAATTGCCGATATCGATTTTCGACCCGATGACGATAGTAAAACGTAATCGCTCATCATTTAGTGATGAGTTTAAAAAGAGGAACTATAATCCTGAAAACACACTACTGATCTACTATTGTACCTAAATTAAGCAAGAATATGCTTTGGCATTGCTTAGAGAATTCTTAAGCACTCAATTCAACTACTAGCCATATGAGCTTAATTCTTATTTACTGGATCTTCATTGGGATCCCAGATGTTTCTGGAGAGACCACAATACTAATCAAACCTAGGGAACCTCTATAGAGATGAGCCTGTTCAGTTGTTGTGTCTGACACAATAAAACAGTGAGCATATTGGCTGTTGCTGTCTGGTATTACCTTCCAGCTATTATGCAATTCAATTTTACTTTTGTATGGCAAAAGAAAATTTAAGGAGATAGCAAGGGTCTAGCGCTTTCGATAATAGTAGTAATGGCAGTGCCGAATAAAAAAGGGATATAATCCCAAATAGGGTTTATCTCTTTATTAAATAAATAAAATATAACCACTGATTAAACTATAAAATAAGTCAGACCTTTTGAATAAGTCTGTAAAAAGAGGAGACAGATGCAACGCATTTCGCCGATTCACGTGCTCGGCTTCATCAGACAGTATGTCTTCCAGTTTTTATGCAATACTGCCCCATTAAGTGCTTTTTATTTGCATTTTACCTGTAGGTTTCTTTAAGGAATGCTGAGTGGACAGATAGAACAAGTATATCTAATGGATGAGACTTAGCTTGAGGTACTACAATCAATGAGACAAATGTGAAATGTATAGCAACTGAAATGATTCTGGGGAAACGCATAAGGCCATCTTCATGGTGGAGGAAATGGAATGGTGTAGGCCTGTTTTGATGTTGGAAGGGTGAAAGACTAATATAGAGGGTATGAAACAATGAACCAGTAAAATTAGAGCTTGACTGATGCAAGTACCATCCTATAGGACAACAACTGAAAACATAGTTGGAAGCTGTGAAGACTATTGAGCAAGTTTGGGATGAGCCTGGATGTGAGCACAGGTTGCAATGCAAAAGCATGCGGTCTGACTTAGACTCTTTGCACACTGTGCTGGGTTTGTCGCACATTGGACATTGAAACTTCACTTAGCTCAAGGTGTTTGTCATTTTAAGGCCTTAATGTGAAGATGATGGTAGGGCAACAATACTAGACAGATAAGGCAAAGGCAAGGTAAAGATTGGCTGCTTGTCTGAACATCTCGCACTGCTTTGTTCTCACCAGATTTATAATGATCCTGAAGTTAATGACCCTAAGGTTTTCATAAAATTAACAGGTGTGAATAGCTGAATTCAGTCCTGACACTATGGGGCACATGTATGCACAGGGCTGCGCCAGGAGTCTGGTGTATTTTCAGCCTGACATCAGGCACGGCCCTATTCGCATTAGTGAAAAGCCTCCCGAACGTCATTATCAGGTGCATTACAGGGTGCCCGCGGCACTTTGTAATGTGTCTGATTTCAGGGGGCGAGCGGGAGATGGGGTGCACTAGAACCGTACGAATCTATAGATTTATAGCTTTGCAATTCTAAGCGCATTACTGCTGGAACAGGTATACCTGGTTTACCTAAGCCAGAAATGTTGTGTTAGCGCTAGAAGGTGCCTGATTTTTGACCCGCTGTTTCGCAGGTTGATTAATCGGGCACATTCTATGATATTATAATGCGCATGAAATTTGGCATTTAAATGACAAATTTCATACATGCCGCCCTATGTCCGTGAAAGTTTTGGCAGCTAAAGATGTCACCATAGTAATAGATTACTGATTCAGCCCATAACCAACCGTGTAGTAGTCCTAAACCATCCTCATATATCTAACATCTGAGAAGGAAATCAGTTCTACTAAATAACAGTCTATCTTAATACATTAACGCTAGTGTTGAGAGATTATTATCGACAAAGTTGAAATCGGCACAGTTTTTATTTTGATCGAAATTTTAGAAAATTTCGATAATTTTAGGTTAAAATCTGTGCAACAACTATTAAGATCGCGCCATTTTCGCCCTTCCTGTCATTTTGGCGGCCACAAATCACTTACAGAATAGAGAGGGGGGATTGTGTGGACCATATTGGGTTTTGTATGGTCGATTGGGGGGGAAAAATCACATGACCTCTTTACAAGAAAAGCCCTTCTGTTCATGATCATGTCTCTCAGCGTTCATAAACAGGGGGAGTGCTTCGGGCCCGGGGTCCAAAAAGCTACGAAATTTTTTTTTTTCCTTCACAGAGAAAGCTCTACTGTTAGCGTACCTTACAACTTTGTTAGATCAGAGATTGGAAGATTTTATTATTTTGGGGGAAAAATTTTTTTAAAAGATCTACCGCGTAAGTCACGGGGGGGGCGGGGGGGGGGGGGGGCCCGGGGCAAAAACAGACAAGCTTAAAAGAATCTGGGAAAAATTTCCCAAGACTTAGTGTAGCATTGCACTGAATAGCTTATTATTAAATTTTCTATTGAAAAATTTTTTCCCGGAATTGGGCAGCCCGAACTTATATTTGGTAAAAAATTTTTCAGTAAATGCGGTCTCTTTTTTAGTGCAAAACGCACTTTTATTATAGTATACATTTTAATAGGTGTTTTTTTTCAATTTTGCCCCTTTCCCGCTTTGTTTTATATAGCCAACCCTTTCAGTAAATTAGAACCAGCAATTTTTTTAGTCAGCACAGGTTGAAGGTGCCAAAATCCCTTTTTTTACCAATACATTACAATACGTATTTTTTAATTTTGCGCACTACAGCTTTTCATTGAGGGACCTTTCACTTAAATTGAATACAGCAAATTTTTTAGCCCACAGTGAATTTAAAGGTGCCAAAAAATCTTTTTTTTTTTCCCAATAATTAAGTACGTTTTTTTTCACTTTGGGGCACTACAGCTTTGTTTTATTGAGGCACCTTGCACTTAAAGGAATACAGAATTTTTTTATCACCAAGGGGAATTTAAAAGGGGCCAAAAAATACCTTTTATTATCCGAATACATTACAGAAAAAATGTTTTTTTTTTACTTTTGCGCATAGGCTTGTTCATTGAGGCACCTTGCCCTTTAAAATGTGAATACAGCAATTTTGTTCACCACGGGAATTTATAGGTGCCAAAAAAAACCTTTTAAATTTTCCAAAAAAAATTACAGAACATGCTTTTTAACTTTGGCGCACACACTTTGTTCTGAGGCCCTTGCACTTAAAAGTAATACAGAATTTTTTTGGGCACCCCAGGGGAATTGAAAGGTGCCAAAAAAACCTTTTTTTATCCGAATACATTTCAGATACGGGGTTTTTTCCCTTTTGCGCACTACGGCTTTGTTTTTGAGGGGGACCTTGCCCTTATATTGAATACGCAATTTTTTTAGTCCCACAGGTGAATTGATAGTGCCAAAAAATCTTTTATTTTCCAAATACATTACAATACATGCTTTTTAACTTTGGGCACTCGCTTTGTTCATTGAGGCACCTTGCACTTAAGTGAAAAACGCAATTTGTGTTCACCACAGGTAATTTGAAAGGGGCCCAAAAAATACCCTTTTTTATCCCAATACATTCAGAAACGTGTTTTTTGCACTTTTTCCCATCCAGATTTTTTGATAGAGCCCCTTGCGTTTTAAAATTTTAATCCACAATTGTGTTTTACCACAGGGAATTGATAGGTGCCAAAAAATACCTTTTATTAAATACATTCATTTTCGTGTTTTTTCACTTTTTCGCACAAGCTTTTTCATTGAGGCACCTTGCACTTAATGTGAATACGCAATTTTGTTTACCACAGGGGAATTGATAGGGCCAAAAAATACCTTTTATTATCCAAAACATTACAGGTTTTTTTTTTCACTTTGCCCAGTCCAGATTTGTTGATAGAGCCGCCTTGCAGTTAAATTTGAATCCAGCAATTTTGCAGTTACCACAGGGGAATTGATAGGGGGCCAAAAAATAACCCTTTTTTTATCCGAAATACATTTCAGATACGTGTTTTTTCACTTTGGGGCACTACAGCTTTGTTTTATTAGGGACCTTGCACTTAAATGTGAAACAGCAATTTTTTGTCACCACAGGGGAAATTTATATGCCAAAAAATACCTTTTTATTTTTCCCAATACATTAAAAGATATGTTTTTTCACTTTGGCCACACAGCTTTGTTTATTGGGACCTTTTCACTTTTTGTGAATAAGCAATTTTGTTCACCACAGGTGAATGAAAAGGGGCCAAAAATACCTTTTTTATCTGAATACATTTCGATACATTTTTTTTTCACTTTTTTCGCACTACAGCTTTGCCCCTTGGGCACCTTGCACTTAAAAGTGAAAGCACAATTTTTTTTTGTCAACCCCAAAGGGGAATTAAAAGGTGCCCAAAAAATACCTTTTTTTTCCGAATCATTACAGTACGTTTTTTTCACTTTGGGCATACATTTGTTATTGAGGGACCTTGCACTTTAACCCCTTCCCCCGGAGCCATTTTGGCCTCTCTGCAGAGCCCCATTTTTTTTAAATTTGTCAAGTGTCACTTTAGTGAAATAATTTTTGACACTTAAAACCATCCATTTATTCAAGATTGTTTTCCCCCGGAACATTGTGCTTTAAAATAGTAAGAAATTTTGGTCCAAAAAAGTTTGTTTATTTTTGAAAAAAAATTTAAAAAATCTAAAAATTTGAAAAATTTACCCCCAATTTTAAAACTTTAAAAATTTTTTTGCATGAAACGAAAAGTAAATTTCCCTCAAAAAATTTTTAACTGGCATCTACCCTTTTTCTGCTGAGTTTGGCTTTTTTTTAAATGTCTTTTTTTTTTTACGACATTAGGGGGCTTAGAAATTTAGTGTAATTTTTAAATTTTTTAACAAAAATTTCAATTACA
>JAODAL010068591.1:0-16741 GCA_025379985.1 Phyllomedusa bahiana
GTCCCCTTGAGTATGTCCTTAATCCCCAAACCTTTGTTTTCTATCACTGAGCCAGTTACTTACCCACTTGCAAAAATTCCAAGAAAAAACGCAAACCGTCTAAAAAAATGTCCGCAAACTGGTGCCGTGGGGACATGCACTAAGCGCTGCAGATCCGTAGAATTAACAAAAGGTTTACTTTGAGTGTAGCTACACTTCATCAGACTTTGTTTCTCCTGAAATCAAGGCGACTCGGAACAGGATCGTACATAGGAACCAGCAGCAACAATCCAAACTTCATACCGGCTTTGGACCGGCAATTTGCAACACGGAGAGTTGTGCCTCCTTTCTCAAAGCACAACATAACCAGGTGAGCAGTTATATACTCACCACATTTTCTTTCAATTATTTACAGTATCACACAAGGGTGCGCTTTTTATGACGTTTATTAAAAGTACTAAAACACCAAATTCTACATGTTTGATATCACCAGAATTGTACCGAACTGCAGAATACAAATCATTTATACTAAGAATAAATACCATAAACACAAAACCCCTGCAACAACAGTGCAAGTACATTTTCTTTACATTTCACCTTTTTAGAGGTTTTGGGCGGGTTTCCCCAGTACATTCTATAGAATGGTCAATGGCACCATTAAAATTTACATCTTGTTCCACAAAAAGCAAGCCCTGATATGTCTATGTAGATGGAGAAAAACAAAACAAAAAACAAAGATGGCTCTTAGAAAATGATGACCAGCTCTCAGAAAGGGGTTGTTAAAGATGAAATCGGCTACTCCCCTGCATGAATCTTCTCATGTCTAACAAGTTTTGATTTTTCAGCAAAAGATTTCTCACATTCTGAACATGAAAATGGCCTCTCTCCTGTGTGAGTTCTCTCATGTATAACAAGTTGTGATTTCCTACTAAAGCTTTTCACACATTCTGAACATGAAAATGGTTTTTCCCCTGTGTGTGTTCTCTCATGGATAACAAGTTGTGATTTTTCAGCAAAAGATTTCCCACATTCTGAACATGAAAACGACTTTTCTCCTGTGTGAGTTCTCTCATGTCTAACAAGTTCAGATTTCACATTAAAGCTTTTCCCACACTCTGAGCAGGAAAGCGGCTTCTCTCCTGTGTGAATTATTTTATGTTGAGTAAGACGTGATTTTTCAGCAAAAGATTTTCCACATTCTGAACATGAATATGGCTTAAATCCTGTGTGAGTTCTCTCATGTTTAGTAAGGCTTGGTTTTTCACTAAAAGATTTCCCACATTCTGAGCATGTATATGGCTTCTCTCCTGAGTGAATTCTCTCGTGTCTAATAAGATATGATTTACTTGAAAAGCATTTTTCACATTCTGAACATGAATATGGCTTCTCTCCTGTATGAATTTTTTCATGACTATCAAGATGTGGTTTACACTAAAAGCTTTTTCCACATTCTGAACATGAATATGGCTTTTCTCCTGTGTGAGTTCTCTCATGTCTATATAGATTTTGTGGATTGGTGAAGCATTTTTCACATTCTGCACATGAAAATGGCTTCTCTCCTGTGTGAGTTCTCTCATGTATATTTAGATTTCGTTTATTTGTGAAGCATTTTTCACATTCTGAACATGAATATGGCTTTTCTCCTGTGTGAACTCTCTCATGTCTACTTAGCGATGATTTGCAATTAAAACTTTTACCACATTGTGAACATGAATATGATTTATCTCCTCTTGTGCGACACCTCTTATGTTTAACAAGCTTTGATTTATGTTTAAAGCTTTTCCCACGTTCTACACTGGGATGTTTTGTGTGAATTCTTCTGTGTGTAGAAAGATCTGATTTTTTTGTTAATAGTTTACCACGTTGAATCCTTTTACTCGCTTTCTTGCCTTTACTTCGGGTAACAGTCTGTGATTGGTCTGCAGAAGGTTCTTCATGATTAGGAGCATTAGAAGATAGATCGGTCCTCTGAAGTCCTTGATGTACATTAGTAGTAATTAGGTTTTCTCCTGAAGAGTGCTGCATGATCTCTCCATCTTCTACTCTATCATTTAGAGATAACATAGAGTGTTCTCCAGACTTCCTTGTGGAATTTTCTGTTAATATTAACAATAGATTTCATTAGTTCTTTTACTTAAATTTTTTCTTGTAAACCACAAGGTAGACAAGTTTAAAACATTTTTAAGTTTTGCACACGACTTATTCTGGAAATCTGCCACTGCATTTGTTAAGTCAAAACATTTGAAACCTTAGGATCATCAATTGCTCAAACGGTGTTTATTACCGTATATACTCGAGTATAAGCCGACCCGAATATAAGCCGAGGTACCTACTTTTGCCACAAAAAACTGGGAAAACTTATTGACTCGAGTATAAGCCTAGGCTGATAAATGTGGCGGCTACTGGTAAATTTAAAAAATAAAAATGGATACCAATAATAGGAGGATGGGATTTTAATGTCCCCCATAGGAGGTATGGCGTTAAACCCCCCATAATCAGTTATAGGTAGTTATAGGTCCTCCATAGACAGGTATAGGCAGTTATAGGTCCTCCATAGACAGGTTAGCGGGTTATGCCCCCCTAGGCAGGTTATAGGCGGGTTTAAAATGCCCCCATAGGGGTATATGGCCCCCTAGGAAGTTTGGGGCGGTATATGGCCCCCATAGGCGGGTTTTATGGCGGGTATATGCCCCCATAGGATTTTTATAGGGGAAATTTGTCCCCCAAGGCGGGTTATGGCAGGTATATGTCCCCTAAGGCAGTTATAGGCGCTATATGCCCCCAAAGGGCATTTTTATAGGCAGCTTATGCCCCTATGGGTGGGTATAGGGGATATGCCCTTATAGGTAGGTATAAAAAAAAAAAAAAAAAAAAAAACAAACATTAAACCTCACTCCCCCTGTCCGGTCCCCCGGAACTCCACCCCCGTTTGGGGACAGGCGGGGGTGATGTCTGCCCCAGCACGCGTGTGATGACACACCTGCCGTCCCGGAAACCCCAAGGGCCCGAAAAGTCTGTTGGGGGTGCCAGCCACTGGGACAGGGATTGCTCGCCCCTTGTCTGCAGTGGTATCTTCATGTGTGCGCCCAAGGATGCATAAGCTGAAAAATGGAAAACCCAAAGGGGGCCCAGGGGCACCCCCGGACCTGTCGGTTTAAATCGGGTTTGGGTGTTTTCGCTCATGAGGATCGCATATAGCGAAAGTGCCCCTCCCGGGCCCCGGGCCATTCAGACCCCGACCGGGCTCGTGATTGAGTATAAGGGCACATCTGTTGTCTGAAAACTGGCTTAAATCGAGTATTACGGAATCAAAGAATTCCCAAAAAAGCAATTTTAAAAACCCAAATTTTTTACTAATCTACCCTACTTAAAAAAAAATATCCCCTTTATTTTATTATTTAATAGTGATTTCAGTTCCCTTTTTTTGAAAAGAACTGATCACTGCTTATATATATGTTGTTAAATATGTAATATCATTGAATTACAGAATACTCTTGAACAGTAAGGCTAAGTTGACAGTAATTGAAGGCGTACAGTAGCCCTCAGTTACGCGGGTTTTTTGGGGCTTGCGGATCGGTGCGTACCCCCGTCATTGGGGTGCCGGCACCATAGCCCCATTTTACTCGGGGCGCGAAGTGTGTGAATAACTTAATGTCATTTATCTTGTTGTTTGTAGGGGGGGAGGAAGTAAAAATTCATAGGAGAACTGTGATTACCATAATGACTGGGGGATTTCTTGTTTAAACGCAGAAACGGGGGAAAAGGTCCCACAATTTAACCCCGTGTAAAACTACCCCTAAGGGTCCCAACTGAGTTTGGGACCTAGAGTACGTGCTGAGATTTTAAAATTATTTTCAAAACCCTTACTTCGCTGGAATGTTTCCCCCCCAGGGGCCCCCATCAGGGTCTAGGGGTTATGGGCTTAGATTGTTTCTTTAGTTTATACAAAAAAGGTTTAATTTTCTTAGATAAAGGAGAAAGGTTTTTAAACAAGTGGGTGTAAGATTCCATTGGAAATTTTTTGGGGTTTGGGTTAAAAGCAGGTTTTTGGGATAAAGGGAAAAATAAAAAGGAATTTTTTATACTTTTTCCCCAAGGGACCCACTTTGGTCTAAAAATACAGTGGGTTTTTTAAAACCCCAAATTTTAAAAGCCCCCTGGTGGAGACACACAGGTCTTTGTTTTTGTTCTTTGGTCAAAGGGTATTTCATGGCTCCCCAATGACCAAAATAAAACCCTGTAATCTAATCTGTTTCAGGACTTTAATTTCTATGTTTACCCCCCGCAATTAAACATGGAGAAAAAGTGAAAATTTATTTTTACATATATGGGGGGGGAAAACAAAAGTAAATGTTTTGGATTTTGGGGTTTAAAATTTTTGTTTTGACCCCCCTGGTCTTTTGTTTCCATTCGAACGCATTGGCCCATCTGGTAAAAAGCCTTTCAAATGCAAAGGGGGGAATCATCCATGGTGACAAAATCGGGGGTAGGGGCCCTGGGATTATACAGAAAAGTCAAGATTTTGTGCAAAGGGTTAAAGGGTAAAAGAAAGGGGGCTCTGAAACCCTTAATGACCACCCCTGTCTTCGATGGCGGGCATTGAGGTATTCATCTTAAGAGTTTTTTGGCATGTGCAGATAGAGAGTTTTGCGTAAACCCGCACTGCAGCTCGCTAGGAAAGGTTACTTGACGCCCCGTTCCTACAGCGTTTTGCAAATTTGGGAAGCAGAGGGAACTCCACTCCCCCCCGGTAAACCCCCTTTTATTGTGGGCAGTGACCCAGCATAATCAAAGGGCTTTTTCCCCGCCTTAGGTGTCGGACTTGGTGACCTGCAGAACCAGGGAATGTCGAAAATTTAGAACTAGATAGCTAGGGCTGTTGTGTAAGAATCCAGTGATCAGCGCGACTGTGTGCGCCTTGACGTTGCCCGTGTCAAACCCGGCACGATTTTTAATGTTTAGATTAGAATTGTAATACATTATAAGTGTAAAAATTCCCAGTTATGTGTTCACGGGGGTTTTTAAAAAAACAAAAAAAAAAAGTAAAAAAGACAGGTCAAAAAATAACAAAAAAATTTAATTAAAAAAATTTGCACAATTAGGTATCCAAATGTAATAAACCCGAAAAAATTTAAAATTTTCAATTATAATGTGAAATGTAAATGGGGGTTGGAAAAAAAAAAATAAAAAAAATAAAATTATTGCGATTTTTTTTTTTACAAAGGGGAATTTAAAGGTATTCCCAAAAAATAAAAAATTACCCGCATAAAAATTTAGGCCTCGAAACCCCGTCATTGAAAAAAAAGAAAAGTTCAAGGTTAAAAAGCAAGGAGGCAAACACTAAAAAAATTTTAAAAAAAAAAAAAAAAAAAAAAACCCGTGGCGTAAAACTTTAAAGGGGTTCAACGCCGTTTTAAATCGGTTGCACCGCTTTTTAGCTCCGTCTGTGGGACCGACAGGATGGACCGGGGACGGATCTAAACAATTAGCAGTGAGATTTTTCACTGTGGGCTAATGGGAAACATGCAGGCGTTCACATGAGAGATGCCGCTTCGTTTTTTATCCTGCTGTGCTGGGTCTTTGAAAGAATTGAACATGCAAGACGGACCCAGGGAAACGCCAGCGGCGATCTCTCATGTAAAACGCGCTGCATGTTTCTCATACCCCACAGTGATAATCTCACTGCTAATTGTTTAGATCTGTCTCTGGGTCCGTCCTGTCGGTCCCAGAGACGGATCTAAAAAGCTTTGTAACACGGAGTTAAAACGCCATGTGAACAGCCCTAAGGGGTTAAACT
This sequence comes from Phyllomedusa bahiana, assembly GCA_025379985.1. Taxonomy (NCBI): domain Eukaryota; kingdom Metazoa; phylum Chordata; class Amphibia; order Anura; family Hylidae; genus Phyllomedusa; species Phyllomedusa bahiana. Next base: position 5,777 of record JAODAL010068591.1, read on the forward strand.
CCACTCCCCAGCATGGTTGATGCAGATATAAGCAAACAATGTGTGGATCCAAATCCCCAGACTGGTGACTCGTTAAAAACCACAAAGGACACAGTAGGTGGAAAGTCAGATACAGAATGGGATAAAAGCAAAGGGTCTATATCATGTATGTAACCACAATACCTAGACACAGGGACGGAGAGATTTCCAAATAAAACATTGTCACATTCTGCATGATCTAACAAAGGAAATCAATAGTAATTTGGGGAAAACCCCTTTATGTATCCTCAACAAATAAAACAAGATAATGATACATATTCTTTTCTTCCGAGCTGTTTTTCCATGATTGTAGTCCTTTTAATTCTGTTTTCTGTATATGATTCTGGAAGGCAGTCATTTTATCTCAGCTGCGTTTACCAGAGATATGCTTTACTGCAGCTTCATGGACATAAAGTAGGTATGTAAAGTATTCAGACTCCCTGTGAGGAAAATTCACTCAAATGACAGTCATCTCTCCAACTTCATAACTAGTCAGATCTCACAGATGGCCCCCAGCCCCCAGGAAAGCTCAATTTACACATTAACTAACACCCAGCTCAGACCATTGTAAATTTCCTTCTTTAGGAAGCTAGCACAGCGGAGAGGTTGACCCTTCAAAAGAACCTCATTTCCATTAATTGGCACCTTAAAAACATGTGCACTCTCGACCCAGAAGAAAGACTTGAATAAAACCCAAAACCCGCTGCAGGGCCGCCCGATCTTTTATAAAGATTGTGTGAGAGAATCGTGGATCCATGTTATACCCTGATTTCAAAATTTTAAAATTGTGAATCTTTTCCCACAGCCCGCTGCTACCCCAGGTTCTAGGGTGCATGGGGACTGAGAAATCGAGAACTGGACTTAGGGAGCACCTAGGATAGGGGTGTCTGGCATGAAAGCGTAGGGTAGGTCCAGCCATTTCTGATGATGCCACGGCTTGGTTCTGTGTCAATGTCCTGCGCGTTATGGTCCCAATTTTGGTTTTTTCAGTCAGAAATTTGTGGCCAGAGTGGGAGGAGGTTTATAGACCCTCCCAGAGGTGTGTGGGGGCGGGGGGTAGTGGGCTGCCAAGTGGGCTGTCCCATTACAGATATAAGCAAGAGCCCAGGTGAGCCAGTCGTTGATCCAGGAGGGGTTATCTAAAAGCCTTTCCAGGAGCATCCACACACAGAAGCCAGGCCACATAAGCCACCATAGGTAACTGGACACATTTTACTGCCTTTGTCTGTAACCCATACTTATATTTGCAACCTTTACCTGTATTTTTATTATAATTTTGTATATATTTGTTGGTGTGCCCTCCAAGGCTATTTAAATCTATAAACTTTAATCTGAGGGAATCTGTCTTGATCATTGGCCTCACACGCCTAGTACTCGGTCTATAAAATATAGCTACCCCAAGGTTGGTTCCTGGCCTTGTTATAAGCCGGTAACGGACGGTTTCTCATAACTAAACTAAAAACCCTGTGGCAGAGGGTTGTTGGGAGGAGGTGTGTTTCGCTGCCCTCCGGAGTCTCCTGTCCCCGTGTGGACAGAGGTTAATGGTGAAACGGTATCGGGGCTGACCTTGTGTACCCTAGGGGGCAGCGCAACGTCACGATACCCCCCAAGTCGGCCGTCGACCTCGAGTGGGCCAGGCATTTTTCCTGACACCCCCTTAAATTTTTCACTCTTTCATTCATTGCAGTCATTTGGTAAGACCCTTTATAAGTTCATGTTTTTGTGATTAATTTTACACTCCCCCCCCCCCCCCCCATCGGGAAAGGAAAAAAACCCAGAAATGTAGAAATTTTTGCAAATTTCTTAAACAAGAAAAACTGAAATATCACATGGTCTTAAGTATTCAGACCTTTTGCTCAGTAGTAGAAGCCCCCTTTTGAGCTAGTACAACCGTGATTCGTCTTGGAAATGTTGCAGCAAGTTTTTCTCACCTGGATTTGGGGATCTTCTGCAGTTCTTCCTTGCAGATCCTCTCCAGTTCCCTCAGGTTGGATGGTGAACGTTGCTGGACGCCATTTTCAAGTGTCTCCAGAGATGCTCAATTGGGTTTAGGTCAGGGGTCTAGTGGGCAGTCAAGAATGACCACAGAGTTGTTCTGAAGCTACTGCTTTGTTATTTTAGCTGTGTGCTTAGGGTCATTGTCTTTTTGGAAGATGAACCCTTGGCCCAGTGCATCTGGAAGAGGTTTTCATCCAGGATATATCTGTACTTGGCCACATTCATCTTTCCTTTAATTGCAACCAGTCATCCTGTCTCCATAGCATGATGATGCTGCCACCACCATGTGTCACTGTTGGGATTGTATTGGGCAGGTGATGAGCAGGGACTGGTTTTCTCCACACAAACCGCTTACAATTAACACCAAAAAATTCAATCTTCATCTCAGACCAGAGACTCTTATTTCTCATAGTCTGGGAGTCGTTCATGTGGTTTTTTGCAAACTGTATGCGGCTTTCATATATCTTGCACTGAAGAGAGGCGTCCGTCGGCAGCACCCAGCCATAAAGCCCCGCTGGTGAAGGAGTGCAGGGACAGTTGACTTTGTGGAGCTTTCACCCATCTCCCTACTTTATCTCTAGAGCTCAGCCACAGTGATCTTAGTGTTCTTCTTTACCTCCCACACCATTGCTTAGTTTGGCTGGACGGCCAGGTCTAAGAAGAGTTGTGGTCGGGCTAAACTTCCTCCATTTTAGAATTATGGAGGCCACTGTGCTCTTAGGAACCTTGATGCTGCAGGAATTCTTTTGTAACCTTGGCCAGATCTGTGCCTTGCCACAATTCTGTCTCTGAGTTCCGTAGGCAGTTCCTTAGACTTCATGATTCTCATGTGCTGTGACATGCACTGTGAGGTCTTCTATAGACAGGTGTGTGCCTTTCCAAATCAAGTCCAATCAGTTTAATTAAACACAGCTGGACTCCAATGAAGGAGTAGAACAATCTCAAGGAGGATCAGAAGGAGATAGACAGCATGTGACTTAAATATGAGTGTCACAGCAAAGGGTCTTAATACTTATGACCATGTGATATTTCAGTTTTTCTTGTTTAATAAATTTGTAAAAATATCTACATTTCTACCAAAATGGAGGGTGGGGGTGGTGTCGGGAAGGGCAGAGTGCACATTAATGTGCAAAAAATATGAACTGTTGATCTTACCAAATGGCTGCAATGAAAGAAAGAGTGAAAAATTTAAAGGGTACAAAACTTGGTTAGGCTGTGCACATCCAAAATATATTTTAAAAAAACTAGGAAAAGGGCACATGGAAAGGAATAGCATACATCAACACAAAATCAGTGCCACTAAAAATAAGTAAAAAACGGTAATGGGAATATTTGAAAATTTTTTATGCTAAGGAAAATGTGAAAACCTGGGTTTCCCTAGGGGGCTAACATGTTAGTATTGGGGACTCCCCTGTAGGGGACCCCTTGGCATTGGGAGGTGAGCTTAAACTTTTTTTTTGATCAAAAATGCAATAAAATCCCAGGTTTTCTTTTTTTTCCTTAGCAGAAAAAGCATTTTAAAATTTTTCCTTTATCCCCTTGATTTTTTACTTGTTTTTAGTGTGACTGATTTTTGTATTAGATGTAAAAATTTAAAGGGGTCTGAATACTTTCCGTACTCACCGTAGGAGCCTGTGCACAGGAGCAGACTTATTGACTTCTATGGGAGAGTGTTTGAGGCTCTGTGACCTGGGAAGAAGTCATTGTGGGGGAGAGGGGGGCTTGCCATTCCTATTGTGAATGGGGATAAGCGTTTATCACACTTGGGTCACCTTTATTTTAATCCCCTCGTGATAAGGGGGACTTTTCTTACGTAGAGAAGAGTCAGCCTATTATTAGGATTAGTAACCCCATGAGACCCCGGGGGGGTTCGGGTTTTTTCAGAATTTTAGTCGTGAATAAGAAACTAAAGAATAAAAAAAATTATACCCAAAAAATTTTTTAAATTAAACTGCTTCATATAAAAACACAATATAAAATTAGGTTTTTCTGGGACACTTTTCCCTTTAAATCTCCAACATGGCGCCGTGCCCTCGCCCCCCAAAATAAAAGGCGAGATAAACTTATTCCTTTCTTGTGCACAAGGGCGGTGTTTCCGATCCCCCCATTTTGAGTCCCTTTTACAGATCCCTGTGTCCTTTAAATCTCCCCGGTTTGCTACGTTTTTTCAGAGATTTTTTTTGTGCGAAACATACGTTAATTGGTGTACATTGTTTTTTTAAAAATGGAAGGGGAAAGGGGGGCCCATTTTGGGTTTCTGTCCCCCCCCCTTACAGGGGGTTAAGAAGGGCAGCTTTGCGGTTTGGGGGTTTTTTTTTTTTCCCCTTCTGAAAATGGAGGTCGGTGACCATGAGAGGCCTGATTGGCCCATTGAGAGGGAAAGATAGGATAGGACCGGGATTTGGACCGTTGAAAAAGGGGCAGTTAAAAATGTTCTGATCAAATATGTACCGAGAGTCTCAAAATTTTTTTTCTAAATACTCCCTCCCCATGGGGAAAAAAGACAGCGGGCCTCTGAACCTTATAGGAACCTGAAACAAATGATCGGTCATCACCCCGACCCTCCCGTGGTGTTATGTATAATGTCCCGATTCCCAGCCCCAATCACCTCTCCAGTCAAGGCTCAGTCATCTTGTTGGTGAGTTCGGATCTTCTCCTTCTCATGTATAGTGAGTTTGGGGGGGCTTATTTTGGGGCCCCCGGCCATCCTCCTGAAACACAGGGGGCAGCGTGGGGGGGAAAGTACCCGAAGTCTTTTCATTGTGTAATCCGTTTATGTTGGGGACATTTTTGGAGAAGAAATTCCCTTTTTAAATCTAAAACTGAAAATCAAATAATCCTGGAACCCCAAAAATGTCTCCGAAATCCAGCAATTGATTTTTTCTACACTAAAGAAAGACATCCCTTTAATTCCCCCATTTCCTTGGCAGGCCCCATCCATCTCTTCGTAAAAATCCCCTTTTTTTTTTGGGGTAGAGCCATTTTCTTATAGATATAGAGGGCCCCCCTTTTTTGGGATAAATTATCCCCCATTTATCTTTTTAAAATTTTGTGTGAAGACCATCCATATTTTGATTTTGTCCTTTTATCAGTATTGTTTGTAGGTGAGGTCCAGAAGTTTTCCCCCCTTTTCCCCCTTTTAGAAATAAAGGGAGATTGTGACCCCGCTGTATAGAGTTTTAGTGACCCAATTTAAGTAGGGTTTTTTGGAGACCCCACCCACGAAGTTAGAGGATTCTTTGTATGTCTGGGGGTATTTCACAATGGGGAAGGACACTACTAAAATTGTGTACAATTTGTTTTAGATAAAAGTCGAAAAAAATTTCAGGGGAAAATAAGATGGGGTTAAAGTAAAATATAAAAATGGTTAATTATGCACAAGTCATAAAAGAGGAATTTCTAGGAAACCAAGGGGTTTGGGGGTTAGTCTAAAAAATTGCCCCCGTAATGATTTGGTTTTGGGTTGTCGTTGTAGAACATTCCGTACTATCCCTGGTCAAGACAACACTGGCCTCATGGTACCTAAAGACCAGATTCCCTCTCCTGCTCACTGACACACTTGCAAGATGACTCTCTGAAGAGGAGAACTCTATGAAAGAGGATGCAGCTTTCTAGAAGGAGACACCAGAAGAGTTCACATTAGTTGATGACCAGTTCGCCTCTGGCCTGGCTCAACATTAATTCAATTGATAGATGTCCGGATCACCTGGGGTTCAGGAAGGCTTCTTGTTTGAATAGTCTGGTACTTTGGGAACCTTTTTGGGCGTTCCCAGTGGTGCTTCTTAATGTGAGCTGTGCAAGATGCTAATCTGTACAGAGACTGTGTGAATAATTTAAGCTGTGTGTGTTTACCATCTTGCACGGAGTAAAGGAGAAGTGGATTTGTCTGACAGTTTTGACTCCTGCTTGTTTTTGTCTGTATCGCACATCAAGGACACCTCACCCACTATCCCAGGCAGTTTGAGTACTAATACCACCCTCAGAGAGTGCTCCAGGGGATTACTACCACCACTGACATCCATAGTGCAGACCCCCCTTCAATGTAGTGTCATCTGGGATGCATGAGAGGCTTAGTGAGCAAACGCCACCGTTACATCAGTAAACCCTACTACTCTCATCTCTTCCACTGCGTCACTGGAATGCTACAGAGGGAAAGAAGAAACATGATTGAAACCTTTATATATGTCACAGGAGGGGAAAAGAGAAATGGGGACACGATGGAAACCCTTACATATGTCACAGGAGGTAAGAAGGGAAAGGGGAAGACATGATGGAAACCTTTACATATGTTACAGGAGGTAAGAAGGGAAATGGGGGACGTAATGGAAACCTTTATATGTTACAGGAGAGAAGAAGGGAAAGTGAGGACATAATGGAAACCTTTATATATATTACAGGAGGAAAGAATGGAAAAGGGGGACATGATGGAAACATTTACATTTGTTACAGGATGGAAGAAAGTAACCACATGAACATGGAGAACAGTTTAAAATTAGTTGGAGGGAGGCTGGAGTAATGTCACATAATGTAATTTTTCTGGAATAAACTTCCAGAGGTGGTTGTAAAATCAACATTACGAGCCAGTAAAATGCCTGAGATGACCAGTATCTATCTTAAAAAACAAAAGCAAAAACCCAAAGGGCTCACACTGACCCTTTACCTGATTCCCGGGCTCCTCCACATAAAACCCTTTCCCATGATTCCCCTTGGGTCCTCGGGTTGAACCCAACCTTTTGTTTCCCCTTGGCTCTGCAGCCCTTCCCCCCTCTTTGATAATGGGATCACCATTTCATTGCTCCTACAACTTTTACAATGGCTGCATTGGTTCCCATGATACAAAATGCATATGGGGGGTTGGGGTTTCCCCTGTCGTTATCACTTGGAGGCTCCTGAAGACTTACACATGACTTGGTTCCTCCTATTTTGAATTTTTCCCCTTCTATAGTGACTTTTTAATAATAAAAATCAGGTGGGACGAGGGTAGCCCGGGAGGGGACCGCTAGGGGGCCCCACCCCAGCCCATCCCTAAGGGGGGAGGCAGGGCCCCAACCCCCCCCCGGGGTCCGGGCCCCTGCCATGGGCCTGAAGCGCCGGCGGGCTCTGTGACGCTTCTGTGGAGCAGAGAGCGAGCGCTCCCTGCTCCGCAGACAGTGTCGGGCCCGCTCCCCGGAGGATCGCTGGATCCTCCGGTGAGCCGCGGGGCCAACACAGCGGGGCCCGGTCCTCATAGCGCTGAGGACCCGCGCGGCTCCGTGCGGCGCTCAGCTGGCAGCGTCGCGATGAAGTGATGTCATCGCGACGCTGCCTCTCCTCGGGTGCATAGCGCATCACAGACCGTGCGCCCGAGGAGCTGCCGGAGGAGCGTCGGGCGGGGGAGGCGGGGCCCCGAGAGAGGAGCGCGCGCCCGGGCAGCAGGTAAGTATGAATGTTGTTGTTTTTTACCTGCTTAGCCCCTATAAGCCCGCCTGTGGCCCCATACGCTGCTGTAGCCCCTATAAGCCTGCCTGTGTGCCCCTATATGCCTGCTGTGGCCCTATAAGCCGCTGTAGCCCCTATATGACTGCCTGTAGCCCTATATGACTGCCTGTGCCCTATAAGCCTGCCTGTGCCCCTATATGCTGCCTGTAGCCCCTATAAAGCTGCCTGTAGCCCCCATATCCCTGCTGTGGCCCCATACGCCTGCCTGTGCCCATAGCCTGCCTGTGGCCCTATAAGCCTGCCTGTAGCCCTATAAGCCTGCCTGCGGCCCCTATACGCCTGCCTGTGGCCCTATACGCCTGCCTGTGGCCCCTATAAACCTGCCTGTAGCCCCTATATAACTGCCTGTGGGCCCATAAGCCTGCCTGTAGCCTCTATAAGCCTGCCTGTGGCCCCTATACGGCCTTGCCTGTGGCCCCCATATGCCTGCTGTGGCCCCCATATGCCTGTCGCCTGTGGCCCCTATAAGCCTGCCTGTGGCCCCCATATGCCGGGCCCTGTAAGCCCTTTAGCTATAACATGCCTTGGCCCCTATTAGCTATAATACCTGCTGTGTGCCCCTATATAACTGCCTGTAGCCCCTATAGCTATATACCTCCCTGAGTGTGACCCTATGTCTATATACCTGCCTGAGAGTGCCCCTATATCTATATACCCTGTCTAATAAGGGGACTTATATATATATTAAGGTAGTTGCTGGAAATGTGAGTGTTCTAAGATATTTGTGTCCAAATCTGCAGGGACGAGTATTGGCCGGGAGCAATCAGCATGAAGGTGTGAACCGGATGGAGAAGAAAAGGGAAAGTGAACGACGCTGATCAGAAAAGACGTCTCTTGTGAGTCACTAAATGTAACAGCAGGGTAATCACTTAGATTTCTGCAGAGCGTCTACATAAAAACTAGTATCTACCACTATATGGTCACTGTATGGCGGTGGTATATGTAATCCGAGGCTGTGTACAGCTGATAGTCACATGTGGGGGTCGTGTTTGGTCAGGGTCTGGCAGGATTATTTGATCCTTAAGTAGTAATAGTTTAGGGTCTTGGTTTTGTAGGAGTATTTTTAGTAACAATCATTCGTCTGGTAGATTTGCTCCCAAAGTATCGGTGGATTATTCGGTGACTTATTAGGGGTATTACACTGTCATTATGAGGGAGCGATTTTGAAAAAGCAAATTTGTCAGGGCTGATTTCCATTGTGCAGTGACTGCTGAGGAGATGGACGGGAGCTATGTGGGATACGCAGAAAAATTAGTGACAGGACCTGGCCAGGGGTGAGAGAATTGGGGTGGGGGGGTGCATTTTTTTTGGGAGCGAGGGGGTGGGGGGGGCGCCATTGGCTGTACTCGCCTAGGGCACTAAAATGCCTTGTCCCGGCCCTGATAAAAATGATAGAAATCTAGAGCAGTTTACCTCTCCGGTCACCAGGTGGATGATCTCCAAGGTGAGGTCTCATATGATTCGGTTTTTTTCCTCGCAGTTTTTCCCCCCGGCCCACCCTTGGTGGGCTATTCGGAAAAGGAAAACTCTGTGCGGGAGAATAGAGAAAATTGCGGGAATTGGAAATTTTTCCCATTTTTTAAACCCCCTTTTAAAGGGGCAGAAATTTTTCGGTTTTTTTTTTTTTCCCTCCCCACGTTCGAGACCCAAATTTTTTTTATTTTTCATTTACATAGCCTTTATAAGGTTTTTTTTCTGCGGACAATTTTAAATTTTTTTAAAATTTGGTGAAAAATGACCTTTCCCAAAAATTACGGGGAACCCCCCCCAAAAATTTTTTCGTTGGTGGAACAAGGGGGAAAACAAAAAAATTTGGGAAACTTTTTTGTGATTTTTTAAAACGGTGAAGTCTACTTTTTGGGAAAAAATTTTGATCATATGTTCTAAAGAAAAAAATTTCTTTTCAGTTTTTTTGGGGGTTAAAAAGGAGCATTAACATGGCAGGTCCATGGGCCTCCAAAAGGCTTCCGACAGCCATATCAACAGCTCTCCTCACAGGGGGGGTAAATAGGGGGAAAAAAATGGTCCACAATGTTCCCCCAAAAACAATTTAAAGGGTGCGGGGGCGAAGGGCCCCCCAAACACCTAAAGGATTAAAAAGCAGGGATTGGGGGCCCGTAAGGGATAAAAAAAGGAGCTTTTCCCCGCCATCTCCATTGGGGCCCGGGCTAGAGCTGCCACCAGTAACGATGTAAGGAAGGTAAGGAGGCAATGGATCTGATGGGAGCACATCAATCCATATGGACACAAATCTTTTAAGTTTACACTGTCCCCCTCATAAGAAGGTTTCAAAGCGGGAAAAGAAAGGGTTTTAGTTGCTCTTGTACTTCTCTAGGGTGCGGGGATGGGGCCCGGGGAAAGTGAGGGGGTAGGGAAAGGTTTGATGATGCCCCCTATTTCTCTCCCGGGCAGAGTTGTGTAGGGGCCTTGTTCCCGCTCATAAGTGACTTAAAATCACCTCAGTTGGGGGGAGGCAGGGAAAATCCCACAACCCCAGACCCCCGAAAAATTGGGGGGGAGATTTTTTTTTTTGAATTTTTGGGGACAAAAGGGGCAAACCTTTCCCGCCACAAAAAGTCCCTTTAAACTTTCCCCGTCCCCCCACCCCGCCGCATAGATCCCCCACCTGGGAAAAACTTCTGCATCACTTTGTAAAATTTCCTCTGGCGGGGTTTAAAAGGAAATAAGAAGGGAAAGCTGAAGGTCACTATTTAAAATCTGGCCCGCCCCCGCACCTGTCCCCCCCCTTTCAATATATCCGGGGGGTCCCAACAGGGAAAAAAAAGAAGCCCCCTCTTTTTTGGTGAAAGGGCCCTTTGAAATTTTACAGTTCCTAAAACCAAAAACGTTCGGGGTTTGGAAACCCCCTTTAGGGGGAGCACTATTGCACTGCGGGGCCCCCGCTTCAATTTCCCACCTAAGGAAAAACATTACAGGGGAGTCTTTTTATGTTCTCCCCGTTTTTGGGGTTTCCTCCGGGGTTTTCTTATTTCCTCCTCATCCAAAAAAATTTTTTCCAGGGCATCCCGGAATTTTTTGACTGGGGAGGAGGGGGAAAAGGGTTTAAAAAAAACCCCGGCAGGGGCGGAAAGGTTCCAAAGAAACATGTCTCTTTAATTTTAGGAGGGGAGGGACGCTGCTGGACGGACCCGTTACAGCACCACAGACTGCTTTCATTTTCCGAAAGCCCAGACCCCATGTAACCTTAAAAGGCCCATGGAATCCTGGGGAAAACTGAAAAAGCGAGCCAGAAGACTGCCCGGGGCCTGTGTGTACTTCACGACAAGGGGTGCAACCCCGCAAGAATTTACCACCATGTGGGTCAGTCAGGGGGGGGGTCCCCAGTGGTGGATTTAAGGACCCTTTAGGATGGTCCCTGTAATTAGGGGGGGTCAGCCGTGGGGGGAAAAAGGGGGCCTGGGGGACAGTATGTGACCCTGAGGGGCCCGGGGGCAGCGTGGGTAAATGAGC